>OY282450.1:71939346-71989346 GCA_958295655.1 Palloptera scutellata
AAAAGAAACCACTTTCCAGTACCAGACATCCCAAACATCAGAAGCATCTGATGTTGAACTATTCGCAGAACTGGAGTGTGTGGAAGACGCTTGCGATTCAGATGAAAGTGTTCGACTTAATCGGAAAAAAAGAACCCAAATGGCAGTTAGAAGCATTTCAAGAAATTCAAACGTCTGGCCGCAATATTATTCGCCAACGCGCAGAGGTGCAGCACCCTTTAGTACATTTTATATTTCTAAGCATATCTCTACAAAAGTATTTCAACAGGTGCGATGTGTGACATTGTTTTGAGTGAGACAAACCAGATATGACACTTGTTGGGACAGTGACAAAAAAATTAACTCTTTCTTTCAGCATACATGCAGCTAAGTATATAAAGACAGGGCAATATATTCTACAAACTTCGCCTTCAACGGAGAAGCTACAATATGCTATCATATTCCTAAACAGAAGAAAGCGGTCATAATGTTGTCGTCAAGGCACACGTCACTTGTAATTCAAAATGATGCAACTGCTAAGCCAGAAATGAATTCCTATTATAACAAAACCAAAGGAGCTATCGCCAACATGGACAAACTGTTGGGAGAATGCAGTTATGCAAGCTTCATTCTTTTAGAAAATATATTCTCCTGTCACTTGAATTAAGTTCAGTGTTGTGATACATGTAAATTAATTATGCAGCTAAAGCTACAATGTCGACAATGTTGAAGAAAAGAACTGGAGGCCATCGAATTGTTTTGCTTTTTGTGGTGTATTCTCCCAACTTTTTGTCAATGTTGGCCAATATAGAGCAAAGAGTAAACAGCAATCCCTTAGTGACATCTAAATTTCATGTAAAGTCTGTGATTCAAGAAGTACTTAGACCAATATTGACTCATTGTGCTTCATTTGCTGGGTCTTCTTTGGCAAAGCGAGATACCAGTGAACGCATTGCTCTAGTAGGAAGTTGCTAAGTTTGCAGAGTATTTAAGAGAAAGCAGAGAAAAACTAGAATATCCTGCACCAGTTGTTTGCCGCCTATCTTTAATGAACACGCGGTAGACTTGAGTTCAGTACAATTTTAAATATGAATCGTTTCACAACATGCCGAAATAGTGGCGAGATGTTGCACATTGAAAATAGTCGTTCAGTTCTGTTAACTCAACTCAATATATCGTGACCAACAAGCAACGTCTGCCAACACTATTTCAAAACGCCCAAGACGTTCCAGTGAACTGGTTGAAGCGGTAAAAGGGAGTGTTACCGAGAACCCATATGTGTCGTATCTTCAACGCGCTCAGCATTTTGATGTCAGTGAAACCACCTTGCGGCGCATTGTGAAGTATGATTAGCATTTGTTGCTGTCTAAATTGCCATTGACTCAAAGATTATTGCCGACAGACTGTCCACGCCACTTGGAATACGGCCAAACAGTCGCTCGAATACTTGACACTGAACCTGATTTTTGGAAGGAAATTTTGATAACCGACAAGGCCAGGGAGAGTCACTGGCACCTTTAACAAGCCAAAAATTACCGCATTTGGGGAACGTAGAATCGACACGAGATCCATGGAACACCACCAGCATGACCAAAAAGTGACTACTTGGGCGCATTTTTCTTCAGAGAAGGCGAAACAGTCGATGTGAATCGATATCGGTGAATTTTATGGATGGATTATGTCTGCCCACAGATGTGTGAAAATGGAATGGATTGTAACTGATTTCAACTAGACCGTGCGCTATGCCACACTGCAAATCAAACAATGCAGTTTCTGCAACGAAAATTCCCTGGACGTGTGGTGTCAAGAAATAGCAACATTGACTCGCCAACCAGATGTCTAGATTTGATGCGTCCGTACCTGATTTTGAGGGGTTGTTTGAGAAGCAAAAGGGTACACCAGCAAGCCTTACACCATTGACCATAAAGCTCAAGGCAAACATTCGTGCCGAAATCATCGTTATATACCGCCCGAGATGCTCGGAAAAGTATTGGAAAACGCAGCAAAAAGGGCACATTTTACTTTGTTCAATAACGGCGGCCACTTGATTGATGCAGCATTCAGAAACTAGTCCAAATAAATTGTAAAAGACTAAATTAAATAAAAATACCTCATCTATGGAAATCGGTTGTTTGTTTTTTCAGCTATTCAATATTTACACACCGATATAAAAGATGGCGCACCTTATAGGTAGATAGGTATATGAAGGTACCCCGGTACCTTGTCTCTAGGATTAAGGATATAAATATATTTTAGTTGCCCATTATCATATTTGGAGGTGTACCGGTAAAAGCACATAAAAAAGCAAACAAAAACATAAATACATACTTTCAAGAAGAAAGCAATCGGCTTTTTCGCATGAAATAATTTGAATATCAAGTAGGCCTTTGATTTTCAAAAAAAACATGATTTCATTGTAAATTTCGCAAATAACAGTCCATTACTCATACGCTTTCGTCTCAAGAGCATATTGAAGAAATGAGTTCAAGAAATGAGTTCCGGATACGCGAAACGTCTTGAAGCAGTCTTTCTTTGTTCCCATCCAAAAGGTCCCAAGATGTCCCACTTGAGTGCTTCGAAGTACATAAAAAAGTCGAAGGCGTTTGTCCAGCATTGGAACCAACACTTTTTGGTGCACAAAAATGTGGACGACTTGCCAAATCGCGGCATTTGCAGAGCTACCTCGAAACAGGAGGACTTGGTTATACAGAGGATTTTCGAAGCTAATCCAGCCATATCCTTGAAAGCAGCTAAACAAACAAATTGGCTCGAAAGGGCATAAATGTCTCTCTGAATACAATAAGAAACCGTTTGAGGGAGTTTCATATCCAATTTCGAGCAAAGACGGTAAAACCCTTACTAACTGCAAAGCAAATAAAAAAAAACGCCAAGAGTGGGCAACTGCACATGTGGATGACGATTGGAGCCAAGTGTGGTGTTCACAGACGAATCTTCCTTTTGGATGACAAACACTATTAACCGTGCTTGGTCCACTAAAGACGGTAAGATGCCCCAGCGATCAGTGAAACATCCAGGAAAGGTTCATGTTTGGGGATGCTTCACAAAACAAGGATTTAGCAAATTAATCATGTTCACGAGGAATTTGAATGCCAACTTCATGACCACGATATACCGTCGTGGACTTCTGCCATCAACGGATATGTGGTTCGGGGCAGGAAGCCGAGATTGGGTTCTTCAAGAGGACAACAACCCCAAACATCGCAGTCACTTGTGTAGCAGTTGGAAAGAGGAAAACGGCATAACTTCATTGGATTCGCCCTCACAGTCGCCAGATGCGAATCCGAACGAAAATGTTTGAACTCTTATGAAGTTAAAACTACGTAGAAAAAAGATACGTTCAATAAATCATTTGAAACGGCTTCTTAGGGTAATATGGCGAACTTTAAAAAGGTCATATGCTGGAAAATTAGTCGATAGCATGATGCATTTCCGTTGTAATGAAATTACAAAGAATGGTGGCGACTGGACGCCAATTTAAAATATATTTACGCAATGAATAATTAATCATTTCAAGATGCTGTGGACTTTTTTTTAAGATACCTTCATTTTTTCAGTGACTTAAGCCGTGTGCTTTCTTGTTGAAACTACTGTAGTTAGGAGCTCGCTCGCGAACGTTTGCCATTGTAAAAGGCACCCGAGTATCTCACGTCGCTCACATAAGGGTTAAAATAAAAATTAAAGTTAACAAAGAAAGCCTTCCATTCCGCCGTTCGATCTTCTTACACGTCTTTAAAAACTGCATACTTATTCAATTTATGAAAATAATAACTCAGCAAAATTCACCGAAAACGCAAAAAAATTATTTCATTTCAGTGTTCGTGCAGTGATTTAGCACATGTTGCTGCCGTTTATGTAAAAATGTGAAAAATATGAGTTGCAGTAAAATGAATAAGTACAAAATTCCATACACACACACACTCAGACACACACACACACACGAACAAGAGATATGTTGCCCTCATTCTATTCTTAAGGAAAAATAGAAGCAAAAAAAAAAAAAGAAAAAACGATAAGTAAAATTCAATTGAGTTCAGTTTTCCGACATTACTTGTATACGTTACTCTTACATATTTACATTTCACTATATCTTTGCTGTTTGCTCGTTGTATTTTTGCAGACAAACCCATTTGTCGTCCCGACCAAAAGAAAATCTACGGCGTTGCGCGCAATGAGGCTGCTGAGATTTCATGTGAGGTTGATGCATTTCCGCCGCCAGAAAACTTCAAATGGTCGTTCAACAACACAGCGGAAACCTTCGATATGCCACAGAGCGGATTTCGGGCGCATTCAGCACAAGGTTCAACATTGACCTACACCCCCGTGAAGGTAAGCATAAAGAAAGGACTCACTTGCATGTATAAATATGTTTACGTACTTATTTTTGATACAGTCATCACACATCATAGTACCCCCTATATGAATGCAGAGCACTGTGTTGATTCGATGGAAGATTGATAGGTGGTACATAGTTATGAGCGTTTGCTTTAAATATTTCAATCTTCAAGTGCCATGATAATCCGAGGAAAATATTTGTAGGGACCTTATTCTAAACAAACTCGAGCGGTGCGACAGATAAAAGAGCTTTCTTCTGTAATGCATTCATTGTACAATTAAAACACGCACAACATGAATGGATGCGAAAAGCTAGGCCTAGGAGGCCTAGGCGGCCCTCCATGGGCTGTTGTGCCATTAAAAGTAAAGTAAAAGTAAGCATAGTGCGGTAGTGGAACATCGTGTCTAGGTGGAAGGCATGAGTTCCAGTTGATGATCGTGTAGTTTGGGTGAATACACGAACTGGCGGCATCAGCTTGCGCATCTCAGCAGAACATCTCTACCGTGAAAGTAACGATAGAACAGGGATACGCCAGCCACATTTCGACGATGTTCCAAGGAGTCAATTGAGCAGGAAACTCTACTGCCCCTCCTATTAGCTTTATCGCTCCATGTTGGATACGGTCCAGGAGCTACAGTTGCGTTCGTGAAGCTCCTGCCCATAGGTGCGAATTAAACGTACATAGGTAGTGTAGATCATGCAGAGATCAGTCGGAGTGAAATAATTTTTATATCGCCTAAGAAAGTCGAGACACTTGGCACGTCAAAAATGTGTTTATACCAACGAACATTACATTGGGTAGACATGACCAGAACATCAAGAGTCGCTGTCTCCGCAACACCTACTCACACCATCCCGCCCCCCCCCTCCCCCCTTCCTTGGATGAAGCTACGAAACTCGTTTGTGAGATAACAGACAACGTTGGGCGCATACGCGCATTGAACTCAACTCTATTCGTGAAACACCCAACGGAGATTTGACTGGAGATCTTCATTGAGTGAGTCATTCATAACGTGACTTTTCCTCTTAATCTCCAAAGAGTTAGAGCGTTTTGAACAGGCATATGAGAGAAATGGTACTGTCATCTGCAAACGAGTAACTAGGATTTTTCGTTAATGAGTTAATGACAGAAGCTCATTAATAAAGATAAGGAAAAGTGTAGGGGAGAGGACCGAACCCTGCGGCACTCCAGCATTAATGGCACGATCTTCCGAAACAATACCGTCTATCATAACACGGATAGAGCGGCCGACCCCAGCGGCGTAATCAGTCTTGACACCAGTGCTTTATGCTGTTCATGTACAAAAATATAACACGCACAACATGAGTGGATGCGAAAAGCTGGGCTGTTTTGCTATTAAAAGAAGAAAGAAGAAGCTTTATGCCACACTCTTTCAAACGCCTTTGAACTATCCAGAGCAACCGCTTCCCTTTCATCTAAGCCATGGCAACTATGGACCAGCGCTGGGTGAGGATATTAAGCAAATCGTTTTGCTCAAGATATTTCACCAAGTAGAAGTTAACTACACTTTCTATGACTTTGGATAGCGTAGAACAGATTGCGATGAGATAATATAGGTATGGAAATGTACTACTGTGGGCAAAAGTTAGTAAGACTTTTTAATTTAAATTTCGCGCGGAAACCCATCCATCAAAATATTATTTTTTTTAAGGTTGGTATGACCGTCGGTGACATCTGTGCCAAATGTCACATCAAAATAATCATTAGTGTTTAGTATACGCTTGTCTTTCTGAAGTTCTGAAGTACAAAAGTGCATTCGGCGATTTTCACAATGAGTGAAATGAGTGAAATTCAACAAAGAAGTTCCATTCAATTTTGTGTGCGGAATCAAATTTCTGGTGCCGAAACGTTCAGAATGTTGCAAAAGGCCTTCGGTGATAATTGTATGTCGCGAGCAAGTGTTTTTGATTGGTACAAATTGTTCAAAGATGGTCGAGAACGCGTTGACGACGAACCACGTCCAGGACGGCCATCAACATCAACTGATGATCAACACGTCAATAAAATCAAGGAATTGGTGCTCGAGAATCGACGATTAACAGTCAGAGATCTTACTGGCATCGTTGGAATATCGGAAGGATCAGTGAAAACCATTTTAAAACATCATTTGGGTCTAAGAATGCACGAGTGAATGCACGATTGGTTCCAAAATCACTGCATTGGTTTTACGAGACCATTTTGCCAAAAATTCGACTGATATCGTTCCGCAACCACCCTACCACCCTATTCGCCTGACTTAGCACCGTGTGACTTTTGGCTATTTTCTAAACTCAAAAGACCGCTTCGTGGACACCGTTACACCGTTTTGAGTCAATTGAAGACATTAAACATGAATCGCTAAGCGCGTTGAAGGCTATTCCGGAAATTGACTTTAACAACTGTTTCGAGAATTGGAAAAAACGTTGGCACAAGTGTATTGGGGCCGGGGGGGATTTCTTTGAAGGGGACGAAATAGATTTGGAAGAATGAATAAAAAAATTTGAAATTATGAACAAAGTCTTACTAACATTTGCCCACAGTAGTATCTTGATATGTCTTCTTCTGCTTTTGATGACACAACAGGCCATGGAGGGCCTAGGCCAAGCTCTTCGGATTTACCCATGTTGTGCGTGTTATATTTTTACATGAATGAAAGGGACCTACAGTTTTATGCCGAATCTGAACGGCGAAGTAAAAAGACTTTCATAAGCAATTGCCTGCCAAGAGGTGGATAACATATAGAACCGTTTTTTTTAATTTTTTTGGATTTTGCCAGCGCTCAGTTTTGAACCCTGGACACTCTGTGCAGCAGGCTAGAGCACTACCAACTACGACACGATGACCAGTACTTGATATGTACTCGCATTTCAATTTAAATTTTTTTTAGTGTATGAAGAAGAATAAAGGAATTTTACATAAATATTTATTCTTGTATTTATGTATGTATGTTTATGAATTCAGATTATTCAAGGAATTTTACATATGCTCGAATTTTGTATGTAAATTGAACATACGAACTTTAAGTAAACTAAACGCCAACTGATTTTACTTTATACCCAACAAAATACACACGTAAATCTTGTTTAATTGGCTTCATGATATTTTGGAACTCATTTATTCAATCTTTTTCGTTTCTCTAATAAGGGCGGGTCAATACCCGCCCTCCTGAACATTAAAGCAGGTGGCAATACCAACTACGCCACTGTGATCACAGTGCTCATTTAAAGACTACTTTTTGCCATCACGCAAATTCAACAAAAGCTTAAAAAGAACTTCACCACTCTTCACTCTTCACCACCGATTGGCATAATTCATCATTGGTTTACTCAATTTCGGTGCGGTTGTTCGTACCAGTAACGTTCTGGTCGCCCTATTGAGGTCCCCTCACCAGAAATGGTCGATCAAGTGCAGGGTATGATAGTGGACGATCGGCGAAGCTGATGCTGCGCAAACTTGAAGAGACTCCATGCTTATCACATCTATCCAAATATTTGGATATGATGGGTGCCACATTGCCTCACAATTGTGAACAAACGTAATCGTTTGATAACTTCAAAGGAGTGTTTGGTGATGTTCAATAGAACGAGTTTTTGCGCCGTTTCGTAACCGTGGACGAAATCTGGATTCATCAAAATACTCCAGAGAGCTAGGAATTGTCGAGACAGTGGGTTTCTGCAGGCGAATCGAAACCGAAGAAGACCAAGGTGCTAACAAGGTAATGGCTACAATTTTTTGGGATACGTGCGGTCTCATTTAGTCATTCACATGGATTAACTTGAAAATGGTAAAAGGATCACTGGAGCATATTATGCAGAGGTGTTAGATATATGTGACGCCGATTTGAAGCGAAAATGATCCCGTTTGACGAAAATATAAATGAAATCAACTGCGCTTGTACGTTACACCAGACCCTATGCTGTAATCTGTTTGGCTGCACATAGTATATGGTATTTTCACGTGGCGCAAAGAAATATGAACAAGAGATTATGTTAAGCAATAAGTAAACAAAGATGATATGGTGGCATAGCCACAAAATGCCGAACCTGCACAATGCCTAATCTTATATTCTATCATTCTTGCTGTACACCACAGTAAAGAATCATTCAAGAAGGTTCGAGATGCATGACGAACGAAATGGGTGAAACGAAAAGGAATATAAAACACGTTGTTCGTGTGGTCGCTCGAGCGAGAGCGCACATTTACAGTCGCAACATTCTACTTACCGTGTATTCAATGATTCTGTACTGTGTGAATGTTAAAATGCAAAAACACTACTCGACCGTTATTGTTGTTGTATTGCACATACGCTAAGACACTAAGCAATCAAATCAGGAATTGATTTCACTCACACTCCCGAGTATAAAATTACTTATTATTCGACTTCGACCGATCGCGTTATTGTGAAAGGGCCATAAGCTTTTAGTCTATAAAATGAAGTTCAAACCGGATAGGTTTCGATTGTGACTCTTTGCATACACACGTTGAAACAATATACCTAAGCTTTTCTTAAACAACTTTTTTTCTCCAGAAGTTGCACTGACGCTGCTGGAGCAACTTTGAATTTTGTAATTTTGCTATTTATTTTACCATTTGCAATGAATCTGTTTGATACTGATCTTGGCTAAGAGTATTTGTGATTTAATTGAAAATAGTACAAACGGCAAAAAAGAAAAGAAGTAAAATAAGCAGGCAGTACCAAGCAAATGGTTAGGATTTACCTCTCTTGAGGTAAGCACTTGAGTGTGAGCTGGCAATGGAATTTTACTAGAGAAGACTAATTCAGACGCATTCGCATACAAACCCCAAATAAATTATGCCAAAAATGTTAGAATATCCTTGTGCTTTGAGTTAGTTATTCACTATAGAACCTTTATACTCGTTATTGTCCAGCTAATGAGCTTATTATCCATAGGGAATCTTTGTTATGACTCGCAACTCTTTTACATATCCGGCACTACCAATTTCGCATTCTTTGACTTTAGCCGCATAACATTTTGAATATAAATCATTTATGCAAACACACACAAGCACACGCGCACACACGCACACTCGCACACACACACACTCTCACACACACACACACACACACTCTCACACACACACTCTCACACACACACTCACACACACACACATTTTAGTATGATAAATCCCTTCCGTTCAGTTGTCATATATGCTGTTTCCGGTTTCCGTTTTCCATACCACACCACTATTTTTCTCTCTTATTTCCTTCTTTTTTTTTATTTGTAAAAGCCGCTGCCATCCACACATACGCATCATACATTGCTCTATGTGTGTATGCGTGTACATTGTAATATTGTAGTATGTGAAGCTTGCTGGAGCAGCTCATTAATGCGTAGAAGAAAAATGCGAAATACATATAAGCTTGTAATATTTTCAAAATCTTTCAAGTAATTTCCTGTTGCTGCAAGTGACATTTCAACTTTACGCACACTTACAAACAAACAAACTGCGATATTTAGATATTTTGTGTATGTACCATACTTGCGGATATGTTGTGTATGTGTGCGTTAAAGAGGTTTCCGCTTGAGCGGAAAACGGAAGTGACAAAATATTTATTGTGACGGAAGCACAGAATTTCAAAAATCTATGCTGATACTGAAAATTTGATTATAAAATATTGCGTTAGGAATTTCATGAAGTAGACACAATGAAATTTAATAAAGTTTTCGATTTTGTTTTTGCTTTATTGTCATCTATGTATGTATGGTATGTATGTTAGCATAGATATTCGCATACATATTTCATACCACATTTATGTCAACTGCAAAGAAAACCTCATAAATTTCATGCAAATTTCTTCTTCAATCCTATAAAAAATTGAGAAATTTTTGTATATTTGCAACAATTTAAATTTAATTTTAATATGACAACAACAGACTCAAATTCAGGAAATTTACAATGACAACACACGCCAACACTCACTTACAAACACTTGTGCATGCATACACTCACACACACACACACACACACACACACACATACATACACTCACATACATCTACATCAAAAATAACATGACAGAATAATAACTGTCCGGAAATTCATAAAATGTAATGCAAAAACACTTCAACCGCCTCAGAGAGGAGAAACTGAGAATGCTATTACAAGAGAGAGAGAGAGAGAGAGAGAGGGAGGGAGATAGAGATAGAGAGATAGAGAAGCAGAGACGCAGAGATGAAAATAAATTGAAAAATGAAAAATTAAGAAGAAAATATGTTGCTTCTTCTGCTGTCTGCTGCTGCTATCAAAATTTTGTGATGACTGACCACAAAAATTATAACAATATCTCTTCTTCTTCTTCTTCTTCTTCTTCTTCTTCTTCTTCTTCTCTTTCCCTACTATTCTGATAGCAAAAATAACATAAACGCTGTGCATAACAATATAAACAAAATAATAATAATAATAAATAACCTGAGGAGGTTGAGGTTGAAAAATATTCCCCCTTCCTCCTCGCTCAAAAAAAAGAAAACAAAAGGAAAGAAAAACTCATGATCTAGATGACGATGATGATGGAATTTTTTAAACCACAAAGAAAACAACAAAGCATGAGAGAAGGGGATTTCTACGTGGCAGAAGAGCAGTAGCCTTAACTTTCGCTTCATATACTTAAATAGTACAGGGTGTTTTTTGTTAGAAGTGTGGTTTTCAAGAAGAAATAAAACGCATATAATTTAATGTTATGTCCAAGAATTTAGCTTTATTATAAAGACAGGGATTTGCCATTACGTTTTAAAAACGATTTCGAGCAAGTGGCCGCCGCTTGCCGCGACTGGTTCGAATAAATTCCAGCCGAGAGGCCAGGCCCAATTTTCGACCACTTTTTGCAGCAATTGGGGCTGTATGTCAGTAATAACGCGCCGAATATTCTCTTCTAAGGAGTCAATCGTCTCGGGCTTATCTGCGTACTTAGACAAGCGACTTCACATAACCTCAAAATCCCACAAAAAATTGTCCAGCGGTGTTAAATTGCACGATCTTGGAGGCCGCGCCACTGGCACACGACGCGAGATATTGCGCTCACCAAAAGTTTCCTTCAATAAATTGATTGCTTCGTTGGCTGTATGGCATGTAGCGTCTTGTTGGAATCAAAGGTCGTCCACATCAACATCCTCCAATTCACAATTCAGGCACGAAAAAGTCATTAATCGTGGCTCTATAGCGTTCCCTATTGACTGTAACATTATGACCGGCTTCATCTTTGAAGAAATATGGACCAATGATTCCTTCTGCCCATAGAGCACACAAAACAGTGACTTTTTGAGGATGTAACGGCGGGTCAACAATGGTTTGTGGATTATGATCACTCCAAATGCGACAATTTTGCTTATTAATGTACCCATTCAACCAAAAGTGAGCTTCATCGCTGAACAAAATGTTCTTGTGAGTAATCGGGATCGGTGGCCATCTCGTTTTGGGCCCATTCAACGAAAGTGCGATGCGCTTGATCATCGTTCGGCTTGAATTCTTGCACGAGTTGGATTTTGTAAGATCGCAAACCAAGATCCTTCCACAAAATCTTCCATAAAGTGGATGGGCACAGCTCCAATAGTTGGGCGCGATGACGGATGGACTCATTCGGGTCTTCTTCGATACAGCAGCTCCACAGCAGCTATATCGTTTTCGGTGCGCACTGTACCGCGTCTCTGAGGATGCGCATTATCCACTAGAGTAAACGTGGTGTGAAACCGATCCATGGTTGCTCGAATTACCGACTCTGCTGAGCGATTATGTCGATCTAATATTGGACGCAGCGCGTGATGCGTCGCGCGAACCGAACCATTATTTTGGTAATAAATTTGCACGATTTGCAAACGCTGTTCAGGCGTAAGTCTATTCATTATGAAATAGCAAACCAAGCTGAGCCTAAATCAAGTGACAGCTGTCAAAAAGACCAACTCCGAAAAAAGTATTGCCAGATTGAAAACCACACTTCTAAAAAAAAAAAACACCCTTTATATAGTATATAAAGCAACTGCATACATACAGTCACTCACGCATGCAAATGTCATATACCACAATCAACTCACAGTGGCCAGTGGCAGCAATGTGCTTGTGTTGGTGGTCGGTGTTACTGAAGTTTTAATAATTTTTGTTTTGTTTTTACTTTTGAAAGAAGTTTTCAGAAAAAGCTAAAATCTTGTTGAGCATTTTAAGAAAACATACACACACATACACATACACATACACATATATATGGTAATAATGCTAAGCTTGCGGCCACAACGGAAGTCTTTATTGTGGTTGCCATTACAGCACACAATAACAAACGCCCTTACTTTACTATATACTATACATATACTCGTATATAGTTTACATATGTATATGTGCAATAAATGTATATGTGTTTGTTTTCATTACTTATGTAGGTGTTGAAAATTTATATTTGTATGCATGTGTTAAATGCTAAGTGGTTTTTTTACTTGGTAGAAGAAGAAAGCAGAAAGTTATTTTGTTATTATTAATAATAAAACAAAATATGGGCTCCATTCACACACACACACACACGCACAACACACACACACCACACACACACACAACACACAACACACGACACAAACTTCTAGGGGAAATATATTTTATTTAGAAATTTTTTAATTTAAAGAAAATATTTGTTCTGAGCTGTAAAGCGATTATTTGTGTTGAGTCAGAGGTGAGAGTAATCATCTTTCGAAAGGCTGTACTCAACTCAAACACAAAACCATATTTGAATGTGCGAAGGGGACGGTTGCACGAGCTGGTTTGCTTCCTACCTAGTTCGGGAGATATGGGGGGGATCTTGTACCCTGCGCACAATTCCACACATTACGAAATATAATTCACGATTGATTGGTACAAAAAACAGATGGTATAACAAAAAAAAAAGAAGAAGATATGAGGTATTTGACAGGCTCGGCAAAAATAGATATGTTGGAGCCAGCTGCTCAAGCCCATTGCGATTCACACGCTTCTCTTGAGTTCTAGAGGGTTGACTTCATTAGATTCTCTTACTTTAATACTACTACTCCAGATCTAGATCAGAAAACACTTGTTTCATGTTAAAAGAAGAATTCATTTATACTTTATACTTAACAAAACAAAATTAAATCCATTATTTTATACAGCAGAAATGATAAAATTGAAAGCCTACTTTTAGGCGTTATATAATATAGATATAGATTAGCAACTTAGGAAACTTAAAGAGTGGAAATAAATTCAGCTAGAATTGATAATTATGCAAAGATTTAAATGTACGATATATGGATTAGTGTAGGGGAACGGATCTTCCATAAAGTGGGAGTTGCGTTCGATTACACTAGCCACAAGAGCCAAAAAGTCTACAAGCGTCTAAGCGTAAAGGAACGCTTCGATGATATTAAATAAACACGCGAAAGTTTGACTTTAAGCGTCTGCTTTCTTTAATAGTTGAGTATCGAATGACCAAATAATAATTATGATAGTTGATCTTAAAAACTAGTGAGCGATAAAGGGAGATTACCGTTAAATGAGTGATAAAGTAAATTGAGTGATCACCCTTTATGCATTACAGTGATGGCAAAAATACAGTTAAAGTAAATAAATGCGTTTGTCACACAATATAAAGAAGAAAAATAATAGTAACATAGAATGAAAAGTGATAAGCATATATGTATTATGTAAATAATCATAATATTGATAATCAGCGCCGTTACATTAGTTCAATATAGCGTTGTTGTTTACAAATGCAAAAAAAAAAAAATAACCAATCAAAACAAAGTGTTTAAAAATGAATTGGGCGCGTCAGTGAGATGCCCTACAGAAGTTTACTGCTTCAGAACGTTTGCGTTTTGTGTTTTCAGTTTAGGTTTAGCAAACTTGTAAAAACCAGAGTCCATCGCAGACATTACAGGAGTGGCCGTACGAATTTTTAACGATGTGCTGATTTATGCAAATGATAAGCCTTGTGCCTTGTATAATTCAGTTTGATGATTCCCTGATCCCAGGTGTGCTACATCTGGATTGACTTCATTTTGATCGTTTGCATTTCCATTGCATGCAATGAATGCCCTCTGTCAAAATCATCATATCCATCAAAATATTCATACTTAAAGCAAGCGAATCGATTTGCTACATCATTATAATTATAATCTTACCATACCATCAACATCATTACTATCATCATTTCATCATCATCAAAATATTCAGGTTGTATAATCTCAACAGGTAGAATATTTACCACTTCTTCCCGAATATTATAAGGTTGACTAGAAAACTTGGCAAACTTCGTCTATGTTTTGTTGTGCTGATGCGAGTTAAATTCTTTTCAGTTAAAATTTCAAGTAAATTTTCTGCCCTTCTCTTTCGCTTGAAAAGTTGGGAATTCGGCCACCTCAACGACTGCTTGGTGCCGTATAATCTGAGGACCTTTGACGGAACTCAGTGAAATGAGTGTTGATGCAATTATTTGCTATAATCAACCCATTTACGAGTTGTTTTTCTTTCAAATTCAAATTCTTGTGTCGCTTAAGTTCCTTGCGAAGTCTACATTCTCGTGATCTCTCGGTGCTGGTTTTGAGGTTTTTCCACGATATTAGAATCTGAATTTTGTTGGGCTTCCATTTTCTGACGAAGTCTACATTCTTACTGTCTCTCAGCCGCAGTTTTTGCTGGATATTTTATCGTAACACAATCGCCATTTGTTTGTGCTTCGCGTTTGTTATTTTCAGTCTATACTCGCTAATTCTTTCAGTTCTAGAAATTTCTGAAGATTTTTGTTTGAAATGTAAAATGTTTGTTTGAAATTACAAAATTTTACTAGAAACTGATGGGCAGAACTCTCTGTCAATCAATTATGATTCATACTCAGCGTTCTCTTTCAATCGAGTATGAATCATACGTGAATCAGCGCCACCTATAAATCAATAGATGGATAGTCTCCAATCGATAGAGGAGATTATATCCCTCTATCGATTGATAGAGGACGCATAATGGAAGCACATGTGCTGTAAATCATTTACTGTGTCCATATGCATCCTCTTTTGTCCTTACTTCATTGATAGCGGGCGCTGACCTTTATTTCAGTGACACTTTCCATCTAAAGAAGTAAACTGCAGAAGTTGAGATTTTGGCAAGAAATTCATTCACAATGATTGCCTCCTCAGATGGTTCGTTGTCTTGGTGCAAAATCCATAAGTTTTATTCCCACAATCTTTTTCAACTAATTTGCTCTCTCAAACGCCATATAATATTCTGACGATTTTCCGTTACCTTTTCCTTTACTTAATTGATGTTAACTTGAGTTGAAGGCATTGATGGTCGATTAGAGGGCGAGGCAAATCTTTCACCACTTCTCGACTGCTTTTGAATGCACTGTACCACGTGTCGATTCACTGTCAGCCTTCTGTAGCATTTTTAGCGATTCGGCACATGAAATTCCATTTACAATACCTAGAAAATTTGAGGAAAATTCTTTGATCGATATTTTTATTGATTGTAAAAATAGAAAAACACATTTTTATTGATGAACTGACAAAATCGAGCACTGTAAACAAACTAAATCACAGACCCTGACTTAACATCAGGATAGAGGAAAGTGGTGCCAACTTAGCGACAAACAAAATTTGTGCAATCCCTTTAAGCAGGCCTTTTCAGTGATCATTTCCCGGTTTGTTTTTTTTTTCTCAGAATCTACGTCAGCAGATACTTTTGCTTACTTCATTCTGCTTTGATTCAGACTATGTTCATAAATAAGTACATTTAAGCAAAATTAAAAAAAAAAAATAACAAAATTTCAGGAAATTTCTGAAGCACAACTTCAAAATTTCAAATAAATTCAATTGGTTTGCTTTTGTGAAATTAAGGAAAATTACTGCTTTGCATTCTAAGTAAGTATCTAAGTTTGAGAATAAGTTAGAAGTTATGCTCTCCCTCTCCTTATCTCCTCATTCTCGGTTGTATTTTCAATATTCTGCTGTAGAAGAAGAAATGCTACATTAACTCCTTAACTTACATGTTACTTATGTAGCAACTCCGGAAGAAATAAACTTTTTACTTTTTAGTGCGAGTACGATTACGTAGTAAACATTTATCTACAAGTATGCACGTATATCAGGCGGACAGACAGACAGACAGACATGAGAGTATAAGTGACAGCAACAGCAGCAGCAATAGCAGAAGTAGAAGCAGAAGCAGCAGCTACATGAACATTTTAGCAAAACATTTCAAGTAAAGAAAATCAACTCATTAAAAATTAAAATCACTTTTTCAAAGAATGTCAACACACAAAAAATTCCTCCATCTTCATCTTCGAGTTGTGCCACACGGTTGCCCTGTTACTTCCTACCTCACTCTTTCTTCTTCGTTGTCTACCCCTTGCCATCTAGTGTGTTAGCTTCTTTTTATTTATTACTTTGAGAAGATATTTTTTTTATTTTTTTCTTGTAAATTTATTTCAAGTAGTGAGTAGCTGTGCCCCAATGAGTAGTAGAGACGAAGAAGATCAGCAGCAGCAGCAACAGCAGCAGCAGGGAAGACGTTAAGAAGTTAAATAATTTCGACAACTAACTAACAATTTTCAGATGCCATTTAATTAACACACAAAAAGTATAACAAACATTTTCTAAAAGCAGCTAAAAATTTACACATACTCGCACTAAGTTTACTTTTACCATATACAGGGTGTTTTTTGTTAGAAGTGTGGTTTTCAAGAAGAAATAAAACGCATATAATTAAATGTTATGACCAAGAATTTAGCTTTATTATAAAGATAAGGATTTGCCATTACGTTTTAAAAACGATTTCGGGCAAGTGTCCGCCGTTGCCGCGGCTGGTTCGAATAAATTCCAGCCGAATTCCAAATTCTTGCAGCAATTGGGGCCGTATGTCAGTAATAACGCGCCGAATAATCTCTTCTAAGGAGTCAATCGTCTCGGGCTTATCTGCGTACTTAGACAAGCGACTTCACATAACCTCAAAATCCCACAAAAAATAGTCCAGCGGTGTTAAATCGCACGATCTTGGAGGCCTCGCCACAGGCCCACGACGCGAGATAATGCGCTCACCAAAAGTTTCCTTCAATAAATTGATTGCTTCGTTGGCTGTATGGCATGTAGCGTCTTGTTGGAACCGAAGGTCGTCCACATCAACATCAACATCCTCCAATTCAGGCACGAAAAAGTCATTAATCATGGCTCTATAGCGTTCCCCATTGACTGTAACATTATGACCGGCTTCATCTTTGAAGAAATATGGACCAATGATTCCTTCTGCCCATAGAGCACACCAAACAGTGACTTTTTGAGGATGTACCGGCGTCTCAACAATGGTTTGTGGATTATGATCACTCCAAATGCGACAATTTTGCATATTAACGTACCCATTCAGCCAAAAGTGAGCTTCATCGCTGAACAAAATGTTCTTGTGAGTAATCGGTAATCGGGAATCGGGATAGGTGGCCATCTCGTTTTGGGCCCATTCAACGAACGTGCGATGCGCTTGATCATTGTTCGGCTTCAATTCTTGCACGAGTTGATTTTGTAAGATCGTAACCCAAGATCCTTCCATAAAGCAAAATCGTCCATAAAGTGGATGGGCACAGCTCCAATTGTTGCACACGATGACGGATGGAGTCATTTGGGTCTTCTTCGATACTCTGCTCCACAGCAGCTATAGCGTTTTCGGTGCGCACTGTACGGCGTCTCTGAGGATGCGCATTATCCACTAGAGTAAAAGTGGTGCGAAACCGATCCATGGTTGCTCGAATTAGTGACTCTGCTGGGCGACCGAATATTGGTCGCGCGAACCGAACCATTATATTGGTAATAAATTTGCACGATTTGCAAACGTTGTTCAGAAGTAAGTCGATTCATTATGAAATGGCAAACCAAACTGAGCATAAATCAAGTGACAGCTGTCAAAAAGACCAACTCCGAAAAAAGTACAGCCAGATTGAAGACCACACTTCTAACAAAAAAACACCCTTTATAAATATTTCGGGTGATTACTTTTAGGAAAATAAATTTTTCATATCAAAATATAAATTTTTCATATCAAAATATAAATTTTTCATATTATAACATCTAAAAAAAAACATTTTTTTTTTTCACAAAATTTTCAACATGTGCACAAACTTCTGACAACAACAAAAAAGAAAAATACAAAAACAACCATGCACGCCGAAATCTTGTTGCCAAAGTCATTGGTGATGATTAACCTGATGTTGCTGATGAGTTACAATATTTACAACAACTAAAAATGTAATGCTGGGGCTTCTTCCTTTTTTGAACTAAGTAATAAGAACAACAAACATTGCTTGCTGCTAAAAATAAATAGCAAAACCAACAAAAAGTTGTAGAGTTTCCTCTAAATAAAAGCGCAACAATAAAGAGCAAATCTATTGCTCACCTGTTTTTGTTTGCTCTCTGCGTGATGAGTACTTTCTAATGGTACATATAAAATATTACATCGTATATTCATACTTTTACTCACAGCACACAATATTATCAACTCATCGTTGTACTGAATAATATCAGCGGCAACAGCAGCCGCAACTGAAGCAATACTGCTGCGCTGTTGTTATTGCTATTGCCATCATCAACCTCATCTGCTTCATAAACAACAGCAACATCCTTGCCATTCCGCCATTCCGCCATTCCGCCATCTATCTCCCCCCACCTACGATATAATACACGCCAACATCAAACCGACATCAAAATATTCAATCAAATAAGACGGAACGTCAATTTATTAACTCAATATTTACACAAAATGAGGGAGTCTCTTCTCCTGAGCTTTGTTTTATTTTTCGTGGTTCACCATTCACTCCTACTCTCTCTCCGTCTCACTCCGTCTCACTCCGTGTCCCACTCCTGCCTTCTCTCTTCACCCTCTCCGTGTTTTGTTTATTTTTCCTGCTCAAATTTCTTATGCTCATGTTGTTGTTGTTGTTGCTGTTGGCATTGCTGTTGCTGCTATCAGTTTTTTTTTTTTGTTTTTGTTTCGTTTTGTTATTGCCAAAAAATAATAAATGTCTTGCATTGAATTTATAAATAAATAAAATGTTACATTTTCATGTCGAAACTTCATTGAGTGAGTGTATCTGTCAAATTGAATTACAGCAAAGCGTCATGTAAAAGTATAGCAAAAAGTTAGGTTAGGTTTGCATAGCTTTCCGGTAACTTATAGCTTTAGTTAGCCCATGAAATTTATATGAGCGATTTTATTTTACTTTATTTTTTGTTTTTAAAGTTACTTAAGTATTTACTTTGAAGTAGAATTGAGTGTTGCTGAAATGAGAAATGTGTTAGTAAAGAGACATGATAGGAGGGAGAGAGTTGAGTAGGACTGTCTATGAAATCCATCCATAGCCCTCCATTGTGAGTAATTATACTAAACTATACTTGATCAAAATCTGGGCAAAAGTTTTGATGGCTTATTTTACCTAAATTGAGCCCAAGGAATTCCATAATGCGATCCGTTTCATCAGATTGCTTTGAGTTTTCGAGTTAATGGTGTTTTGAGTGTCTTCCCTGAATGCCCTTGACAACAGCCTCTTCTCATCATTTTCAGAAACGGAAACGATTTGTAATTAGTAGGGACATAAATACTGTTACGTTCATGTTGTAACACCCATTCCAATAGTAGGATAGAACATACCCTGTTATTACCACATGGTTTATGAAAGTTAGTCTGTAATGGGAATTCAAAATTGTATCAGCTTTCACCATGGAGTGATCAGATAATGAGAACCGTACCGCTGTTATAGCACTTAAGGTGTTAAGTGTGAAATGAAAAACGGGGATATTTTCAAAAAGCCCACTCGGGATTAGTCGCATGCTCGTCTACCGGTACATAAAACTATTTGAGGACACTACAGATATCAAAGACCGCCATCGGTCGGGCACAGTTCGCACGCCGCCAGTCATCAAAGCGGTCAAATCAAGAATTCAGCGAAATCCGCTCCGAAAACAGAAAATCATGGCCCGTGAGATGAATATCATGCAAAAGTCCATGAGTCGAATTATTATAAAAGACTTGGGACTTGGTACCTTCAAACGTCGCACCGGACATTTGTTGACTACTTACTTAACTTTTAATGGCACAATAGCCCATGGAGGGCCTATGCCAAGCTTTTCACATCCACTCATGTTGTACTTGTTATACTTTTACATGAATGGAAGGGACCTACAGTTTAATGCCGAATCCGAACGGTGAAGTGAAAAGCTTTTCATAGCAATTTTTACTCTTGTAGATTTGCCATTGCCTGCCAAGAGGTGGTGCCGTGTAGAAAAATTATTTTCTGTACTTTTTGATTTTGCCTGTGCCGAGATTCGAACCCCGGACACTCTGCGTAGCAGTCCAACGCACTACCATTGTACCACAGCGACCACAATTTGTTTACTACAGCTTTGGAAAAAAATAGGGTCGAAAAATGCAACCGTCTTTTGGTGAAGCACGCTTATAATTTGCACAGAAAAATCTGATTTAAGGATAAGCAAATTTTTGCCGTGCAGGAAAAATTTAACAAGTAAAATGATAGGGTGTATGCACGGTCATCATAGGAAACATCTGAACTGAGCGCACGTGTCGAAAAGGTCATCACCTAGCTTCAGTCATGGTTTGGTGAGGTGCCTCTAACGATGACTGGGGCTTGTTCTGCGAACAAGGGGTCAAACCTTCAGCCAAAGTTTACCAAGAAACCGTTTTGGAAGCTGTAGTGAAGCCACTTAACCATTCCCTGTTCCAAAACCAGCCGTGGCCCGCAGGATTCTGCGCCAGCTGCCCATAAGGATAAAAACAATTTTACCAGCTTTCATTTGCTTTGAAGAATGGCCGTCTGGCAGCCCTGATCTGAACCCACTGGTTAACAATTTATGGACAGTTTTAGAGGAAGGTCATGGTTTGCCACAAAAGAACCCCAACATTGATTCTCGGAAGACTGCGTTGATTCGTGCTGTCAGCCCTTTTCCAATGCATGAGGTGCGTGCAGTCATTGATGATTGGCCAGTGCGACTTAAGGCGTGAGTGAAGGCGAATAAGTAATGGCTGTTTGTATACAATATATGGCATATCAATGAATATATTTTAAAAACCTGGTCCAAAAAAATTAATTATTTTAAATTTTATAACATCAAATGTGTGTATTTAGGTCCCTACTAAGTAGTGTAGGTAGGGGAGGGTTAACGATGAAAATATTTTCACACAAATCTACCTCGACTCTTTTCGAGCTATTGCATGGTTAAAAATAATCGCCCCATTTCAAAATCCTAACTAAGCCACTAGTATACATTATCGATAGTTTAGGAGGTAGAGTGTTAAATGGTGGTTAACCACCTTTTTTTCTGGTGGTTAATTCTGATACACTTTTTATAATTCGATATGAAGTGAATGAGAATTATAAGAGGGTGTGTACGGTGTAGTTATGGTACCTCTGGTGGTAACAAGTTGTAAGGCGTTGAACTGTAGACCCAACCATGTGGTAATGTGGTTCTAGCCTAGCTGAACAGCCACAGCCACAGCCCAATCATATAAAGCAGTAATGGGCATACACGCATATTATCACATATTGCGCTTGTATGTGAAGCGGTGAAAGAAACGAAATTCAACCTGACGTTCCCTCTGTACATACTTGCGCACCAAGGTCTTACTTCAACAAGTACTAACCAGCAACTGATTTGATTTTCTTCGCGCCGAAATGAAAAAACAAAGCAAATGCTGAACGCCTACGATCGAAAGCCACACGAAGAAGCTTCTAGTAGACGTGTGTCGGTGTTGCGCAAGCAGCATTTTATTGCCTATAAATGCGTGTTTGAAAATGTTTCCATCTCGCTGATATAGAGACATCATAATGGACTGTTATTTGGTCCACGTAGAAGCTTACATTTTTCTGTGCACTTCTTTTCAACCTAAACTTAAACTTAATTTTATTTATTCCAATTTAAAAAAATGGTTTCTTTTTTCAAATTTGTTCATTTTTATTAATCCTTATCTCGAAAACTTGAAGCAATCTAGCAAAACTCTTCCGTGGGCCCACTTTAGGTGACATCAGCCATTAAAGCGTTTGGTCAAAAAAAAAAGGTTGGAAATCCGAACACAGTGTTATTGGATTTAGTTTCTCAGAATGGTGGTCGCTGTGGTGTAGTGCGTTGCCCTATTACGCAGAGTATGCGAGGTTCATATTTCGGCATAATTTTTTTACACGACACCAACACCTTTCGGCAGGCAAACCAATAAGAGTAAAAATTTCGCATGTTCGGCATAGGTTCTGTAGGTTCCTTCCATTCATGTCCAAAAATATAACACGCACAATATGAGTGGATGCGATAAGCTCAGCCTAGGCCCTCCATGGGCTGTTGTACCATTAAAAGAAAAGGAAGAAGAAGATGCGCAGAATTTCTATCAATCTATCAAGTTCATCAAACTTCGAGATATACAGATGAAGTAATCTCGCAATAAATCTTCGTAGAATTGTTCCCATTCTTCACTCATGATATCTCAAAATATATTTTGAAAGCTCGTCTATCAGGTTTCGAACAAACAAAAAAGGGTTAGGCGTTGTTACCTATTCAACCGACCATTTTTTTTTTTGTGGGAAATTATTTTTTATTGATTCAAACTACAAAAATGTGTGGAAATAATAAAAATTTTAGAATACATTCACTTTAGCTCGATGTTGCCTGGCCACTTTTTGCCTTGACCATGGCCTTCAAACAATTAAAAAATGAGTTGCATGCTGCACGAATATGATCTTGCGGTATATTGGCCCATTCCCGTAGAATGGCTTTCTTCAACGCAACCATACTGGCATGTTTTTTAGTCCTCACCCAGCACTCCAAAATGGCCTAGATCGGATTTGCAACTGGCGAATTCGAAAGCCATTGTGTGGACGAAATGAAGTGTTAAACATGGTTTTTGAACCATTCTCGGTTCACACGAGCTTTATGAGACGGTACCGACTCTTGTTGGAACGTCCATGGTGTACGACCGAAATGTTTGCATGACCACGGCATTAAAGCAGCTTCCAAAACATTTGCCCGATAATAAGTCGCATTGACTTTGACACCAAGCTCGATGAAAACGATTACGCGGTCACAGTTGCCCATACCATTAATTTTTTTTTTTTTTATTAATTTCCAATAGTATGTGTACATCTGTCTACATATGATAATTCATATACAACACTTAATACATTTCCTCACAGCAATTATTTGAATTTTAGTCAATACATTGATCAGTATCAATATATCGTTTATCTTGTAATTTTTGGATTTTCATTCTACTTTGTTAGATTAAATCTACTGGTGTTGTTTTTTTCGCTTTTTTCGTGGTCGCTGTGGCGTAGTGGTAGTGCGTTGGACTGCTACGCAGAGTGTCCGGGGTTCGAATCTCGGCACAGGCAAAATCAAAAAAAAAAAGTAGAAAAAATAATTTTTCTACACGGCACCACCTCTTGTCAGGCAATGGCAAACCTACAAGAGTAAAAATTGCTATGAAAAGCTTTTCCTTCGCCGTTCGGATTCGGCTTTAAACTGTAGGTCCCTTCCATTCATGTACAAATATAACACGCACAACATGAGTGGATGCGAAAAGCTCGGCCTAGGCCCTCCATGGGCTGTTGTGCCATCAAAAGTAAAAGTAAAAGTTGTTTTTTTCAGTCTTCGCGGTTGTTCGATTTCTCTATTTGGTAATTGCGATACTTCACTGTTGATATGTTGTCTTACTGTTTCGTGGTGTTTTTTACTGTAGTTTGAAATTTCAGCGGTGATTTACTTACTTACTTTTAATGGCACAACAACCCATGGAGGGCCTAGGCCGAGCTTTTCGCATTGTAGCGGTGATTGTAGGTATTTTTAAATCATGATGAATGTTATTGCTTGTGATGTACCAGTCCGCGTTTGCTATGCATCTTAGTATTGATGATTGTTGACGTTGTATTTTTAAAATATTGCTTTTCTTTGCTGTTCCCCATAGTTGCAGCCCATATGTCCATATAGGTTTTATTATTGATTTGTATATTAGTATTTTGTTGTGTAGATTTAAACTAGACTTTCTGTGCAGTAGCCAGTATAACTCCCGAAATTTCATTTTCATTTGCTCGCGTTTTTTTCTATATGATAGTTCCAAGTAAGTTTACTATCTATGTATACTCCCAAATATTTGGCGACGATGTCAATCCTAACATTTGTTCCATTAATTTTAATGGGTTGAGGATTAATAATTTGTCTCGTTGTATATATAACTTGAACAGATTTTTGTTCATTTACTTTTATGTGCCATTTGCTGAACCAGTTCGTGATTTCATCAATATTTTCTTGTAGTGTTGCTGTTGCAGTTGTAATATTTTGGTGTGATGCCAAGATTACTGTGTCATCTGCAAATGTAGCTATAAGTGAATTTCTGCTGGTAGGCTGTGGTATATCTGCTGTATAAAGGGTATATAAAATTGGTCCTAGTGCACTTCCTTGCGGGATGCCAGCTGTAATTTTTCGTAGTGTGGATATTTCACTTTTGTGTCTCACATAGAAGTGACGGTCTGAGAGATAGCTTTTTATCAATTGGTACAAGCATTCTGGTAATATTCTTTTGAGTTTGCAGAGAAGTCCTTTAATCCAAACTTTATCAAACGCTTTTTCTACATCGAGATAGATCCCAGTGCAAAATTGTTTTCTCTCTAAATCCGTGAGAATTTTATGCGTTACTCTATGCACCTGCTGGATTGTGGAGTGTTTGCAGCGAAAGCCAAACTGATGATCTGGTATTGCGTGAGTTCTTTGTAAAATTGGTTGTAGTCTGTCATATATGAGTTTTTCCATTATTTTTGATAGTGTTGGTAAAATGCTGATTGGCCTATATGATGATGCTTGTGTGGCATCTTTACCTGGTTTCTGTATTGGAATTATCTCTGCCACTTTCCATAGTTTGGGGTAGTATTTTAGTCTGAGCATTGCATTCATTGTGTTTCGAAGGTATTGTAGCGCTTTTAACGGAAGTTCTTTGAGCATTTTGCCTGTTATATTGTCGTAACCTGGTGTTTTCTTGTGGCTTATTCTTTTTTTAATGCAAGTTTCCATTTCATGTACTCTTATATATTGAGTGTTGTATTCAATTGTTTGATGCGTATCTTCGATTTCATTTAGTTGGCTTGTTATTGAGCCGTTTGAGAATATTTTTTCGTAGTAGTTAGCAATTGTTGCTGCTTTTTCCACCGGTGCTTAAGCACCGACAATTTAGAGAGATTTTCCAACAAATGAGAGGCTACGAAACCTGGTTGCTGAGACAGGTAACTAATGAGTGAAACATTGATAAGTAGTAGAATTTTAGAAATTACCATATCTAATATTATAAGTTCTTATTATGCTTAATATATAACTTATATCAGAAATTTCTATCAATTGTAATGCTCTTGTTTCTCTTTATTATTCAATTTCTTTTCATAATAACAACAACAACATCAACATCAACTTGAATACACACAACTCCTCTCTCCACTCAAAATAATGCTCTACAATGACAACGACGACAACGACAACGAAAAACTTCCGCACAGGAAATGGACTTTGGCACTATTATGTGCTGGGCTGATAATAATGTGGGACAGCAGAAGGAGCCGTGCGTATTTCATCTTATAGCAGCGGGTAAACCTGAAATGCCTTCAAATTGTACAGTGGTGAATCAAACATCCGATTCCCTGGAAGTCTATTGCATAGAAGGTGAGTGGAACGAAACACAAATTCTACATACAATTTTCATACATTCAAGTTTAAGGCAATAAGTGTGAACCTTTTCGGTATCGAATCGAATGCAAAAGAAAGAAATAACAAAAGAAAAATAGAAAACAAAAATTGAAAAATTGAAAGGAAAACATAGCAGGCCCAACAACAAGACAAAGTTGATTGACATCTCCACTGACACATCCGTTTCCGTTTCCGTTTTATGTCGAGTGGCAAATGAGTGAGTGGTTGTGCTTTCATTATTGAAACGAACAGATTCCGCTTTTGTTGCCAGCGCGCCGCTGCACCGCTGCAAACATTCTTGACCACATTCAATGTGCCAGCCAAGAAGGTGGCCCGGCCCGGCAGCAGTTCCCCGTTTCCCCTGTTTCCCCCGTTTACGAGTGCGAATATATTCTCAGTCAGTATATGTACATAAAATCGGAGGAAAAATCTCTAACAAAGTTAATGGAAAATGAAGCTGAAATGCACGCATCGCTGCAATCGAATTGAATTTTCGCTGGGCTGCTGTCGAAAGACATCATCAACCATTTTTCTTTTCTTTTTTTTTGTAATCTAAAAATTAAATCAGCAAATTTTCTTCATTCCCCCTCCCCTCCCTCCCCTGATCTTTGCTGATGCTTTCCATTGAAATGTTTATTTTTTTCCCGTTTGTTTCTCTTCAGCGAATTCTTGTGTTTTTCTTGTTTTTAATTTGAAAATCAAATAAACTGAAAACATGAGAATGTATAATAAAATTTGCCGAGATTTCTTCTATTTAACTTAACGCTCACTCATTTGCGCGTTGTTTATCTACGACATTAAAATGTGCATTCATATGCGAAATTATTTGCATTTCTTCACTATTTGCGCACTTGCGTGTGAAAAGTTTCCAGGAATTTGTTTATTCTGCGTAAATATCAGAAGGCGTATGTGGCAACTATGTGAGAGAGAGGATTTTACGCTCTCTTAAAAAAACAAAAAAAACGAAAAACATAATGAGCAAGAGCATAAGAGAAACGTTTCGTTCTTCATCACTTGAGATGTAGAGAAAAAATAATGACAAATTTTTATTTTAACAATTTTTAATTTTTACATTTACATTCTCCAACTGCTTTAAAACAACACTAAATTGCTTTACAGCCACAACAAAAAAAAAAGAAAAACTTTTCCCATACCACAAGGACTAGTTAACTAGTTAACTACTAACTTCATTCTTAACTACTTCAATACAGAGCTCAAATTAACTATCCCCTTTTTGCTGTTGCTAAACTGCTGCCGAGAGCAAAAACTTTGAATACCTACTACCTGGTTTTTTATATGTACATATACAGGGTGCGCCATCTTTTATATCGGCATGTGAATATTGAATAACTTAAACGAAAATCAACCGATTTCCATATATGAGGTATTTTTAATGAACTTTGTCCTTTACAACTAGTTTGTCCCTTAGACTAGTTTTTGAATGCTACATCAATCAAGTGGCCGTCGTTATGCACCAAAGAAAAATGCGCCATTTTTGCTGCGTTTTCCATTACTTTTCCGAGCATCTCGGGCGGTATAACGATGCTTTCGGCACGAATGTTTGCCCTGAGCTCTATGGTCAATGGTCTAAGGCTTGCTGGTGTACCCTTTTGCTTCTCAAACAACCCCTCAAAATGAGGTACGGACGCATCAAATCTAGAGATCTGGGTGGCCAGTCAATGTTGCCATTTTTTGACCCCACACGTTTAGGGAATTTTCGTTGCAGAAACTGTATTGTTTACTTTGCAGCGCACCGTCTTCTTGAAACCAGTAACCCTTCAGAACATATTCACACATCTGTGGGCAGACATAATCCATCCATAACATCCGAAGATATCAATTCCCATCGACGGTTTTGCCTTCTCTGAAGAAAAAATGGCCAAATGATGGTGTGGATGCAAACGCCGGCCCAAGCAGTCACTTTCCGGTCATACTGGCGATGATTTATGGGTCTCGTGTCGATTCTCCGTTCCATAAATTCGGCAATTTTTGACTTGTTTACGGCGTCAGATAGTGTGAACTGGACCTCGTCGGTCATCAAAATTTCCTTCCACTGAAATCCAGTTCAGTGTCAACCATACGAGCGACTGTTTCCAGTCGTATTCCAAGTAACGTGGAGGGTCGGTGTTTGGCAATATTCTTTAAGTCAACAATTGCACTTTATGCAGAAAAAAATGCAAATCATCGTTAAAAATACCCCGGAAGGTGGTTCCACTGACACCAAAATGATGAGCGCGCGGACGTTACGACACATGTGGTTTCTCGGCAATACTCTCTCCTACCGCTGCAACCCGTTCGTTGGAAAGTCTAGGGCGTTGATGAACGGCTTGTCGACGATAATCCAATGTTGATAAATGTTAAAATTA
Source organism: Palloptera scutellata (assembly GCA_958295655.1). Taxonomy (NCBI): domain Eukaryota; kingdom Metazoa; phylum Arthropoda; class Insecta; order Diptera; family Pallopteridae; genus Palloptera; species Palloptera scutellata. Next base: position 71,967,754 of record OY282450.1, read on the forward strand.
TACAATGTTTAAATGCCGCCATAAAAGATGGGGCACCCTGTACATATACTATAATAAGAAGTGATGATGCGAAAGCGGACAAAAGAGTGGAGTCACTGCCGCTGTTATAGCATCATTATAATGGGGTATGGTGATCAGCAGCGGTGCTTTCTGAGAAAAAAAAAGTTTCAATAAAGTTTTTCTTTTTAATTAAATAAAAATACACTATAGAACAGAGAAAAAAAAACCAACATAAAGCAGGAAGAAAGCCTTCACTCTGCTTCTCTTTCCCTTTTTCCCTGCCTCCCACTCTTCCACCCCCTGCAACATAATTTCAGGACCATTTCCCAGTTGTATTGTATTTTGTGCTGCCTGCCCATTCTCCAACGCTCTCCGCTCCGCCTCAGAAAAGGTTAATAAAATTAAATTACTACAGATTTTTCTTACACATTTTTCGCTTCTTCTTTACTTACTTACTTTGCGTACTCTGCTGGCCGGACAATATTGTTAAATGTTAAGTAAATAAAATTAACCCATTATGCTTTGAAGTTTCATTATGAGGCAGTGAAAAACAAATGCATTGAAATCGACCGTCGACGGAGAAAGAAAGAAGGAGGGTTGAAAATAAAAGAAAATTAAACAACAGAATTTTATTTTTTTATGCGGAAGTGGTTTTGTTAAATCCATGAGAAAAAACATTAAGTATTAGAAACATTAAGCTCCAATTTTTATTAGCTGTTGCTTCTCGCCGAGCAGGCAATCAAGGAAATGAAAAACATTTCTGCTCTTTCTTCTTTTCATTGTTATTTCTTTGATACTCCTGCAACCTTTTTGCTTAACTGCTGATATATTTTATGATGCACTCTCTTTTTCTCTTTTTACTGCTCTCTTTTACATTTTTTGTGTTCTCATAGTTATTATGTAGGGGAGTGTCGTCAGGGTTGAGTCACCTTTTGAAGTGAGCCCGTAACATACGTGAAAAGTTAAATTTTCTAAATCAATGGAAAGCTTTTGGAAAAAGCTAAAATATTGAAAATTGAAATTGGCTGAATAATTAAAATAAGTTATAGGCATGATAAAAAAATAAATGCTGCCTTGATTGATTGATGAAATATATGCTGATGTGATTGATAATGACCTCAAAATAAAACAATGAGCCTATTTTATTGTATTTTTATTTGTTTTCAATGATTTTACCAAAATTGTATACAAAAATGTGGCATGAAAAATTAAACAACAACAACATGTTCGAACATGTCATTTCTCTTTACGCTGAGTTGAAGATTTTTTGAAAGAGAACACTGCCCAGATCAGTTCTTCTCGAGACACATAGACTGCTAATTTACATTTTCTTTATGGCCGGTTCAAGGATACGATTGGGGTCTGATAAGAATCGATTGATGCATTTTTTATTTCAAGTAATACAGTTTTAGTTAAATTTAGGCTAAATTGTTCGTTATGAAAACTGAAACATTTTTCCCGTTACCCCTGCTCCCTCGCTGGACCTTCATTTTTGGGAGTTTTGTGTGAACATTGTCGTAAATTGCTCCTAAAGTGTAAATGGATTTGAATAGTGACATACTTTCTTTGACAGAAATGAAGGAAAGGAGGCGTCATACATCATATAACTGAAAAAATTTTCAGACATTTGTACAAAAAAAAACTCCGAAGAGGGTGGAAAAAAGAGGAGGTAAAAACTATTCAGCTTTTCATAATGAACAACTTTTCCTCAGACATCGAAGCTGTATAGCTGTTAAATATTTAATTTAATAATTATGGTATGCTTCATATGAACCCATCACAAGAGGCATTCGATTGTGTAATATGTTCTCTAGTGCTGTTGATTTTAAAGTGAACATAAATGGATTTTATCTTATCTTGTTTACTATCATTAATTGGGATTAGTCTGTAAGAACTTACTGTAGACTAAAAAATAAATAAATAAATAAAAATCTCATCATATAACTCCCATCAGCTCTCTGGTGAAGTAAAAGTCATATGTGTCTTGGGAGATATTGATCAGAACAGAGTTTTCTAGCACAGACTCTTTTATTCATCACCGCGGAAATACTGGTTTTATATTGTATTATTATAAACTTACATTCAGAATCACTTTATGACGGAAAAATATTCAACATTTAGAATACGCGTCATTAGCTATACAATGAAGATGGCTTAACCATGACAATTTTTTGGTTCAATCGGTTACAATCGTCACTGCAACGCAACGTAACAAAAACCACATTACGCGATTGCATTTGGAATTCTGTGGCAACACATAATATTTTCGAATTCTTCAATCAATCTTCGTACTATAAAATTTTTTTATTTTCTAAACACACTTCTTCACCAAACATATCATGTTCGCGATCCCACTTCATAATGACACTGAAAGTTTACTGTCATCGAGGCAAGTTTCCCAGGTGCCGCTAGTACAAATATTTTGACTCAGCCCTGTTAGCGGCTCAACGCTGACGACACTCTCCTATTTTAAAATATTCTAAGGTTGTCCACAAGGGATTGAAACCTTTTGAATGAATTAGCGTATCTTTCTTTAAATTGCAAAGCATGTTACTTTAAAGTTGATTACTTATTATGTACAAAATTCTATTGGGCTTTTATGAGTTTACAGGGTGACAATTAATAAATGTATACAAATTTCTTCACAATCGAGAGTACATCTGATTGAATTTTTTGGTGTAGTCTAGATTTAATTTATATATAATTTATTTGACGTAGACAAACAATCGGTCAGCTATAACATTACACCAGCTAGAGGCATATGAATTTGTGAGATTGCGCAGCAGCGTCGCATTGTTTGGTAGCTAGTTTCTGGGGCAGTTAAACAGTTTAAGGAGTTGGCTCATGAAGGTGATTGTCCAGGAACAGGCAGAAAACCTACCGACAGCTTAATTCAATGGTTTCCATGAGAAAAGTTGCTCACGAAACTGGCATCAATTGTGAATCAGTTCGACTCATATGAAAAAAAAACGAAGTAAGACTCAATACTTAGAAGCTTCAAAAAGGCCATTTACTTACAGCTGAAAAGATGTCGCCTACTTCAACGTTGGGGGTCCCAGGAATTGAATGTAAAAAAATCTTTTTCACAGATGAAAAGCTCTTTAACGTTGAAGAAGCTCATAACCACGTCAGAATGACAGAAGCTGGTCAACAGAGACCCTGGTTGGTCCATTTGTCATTTAACATCGCCAAAATCTCCAATCCGTCATGGTAAGGGGTGGAATTTGCGCAAATGGCAAGACACCCTTGATTTTTGTGGAACAAGGAGTGCACCGCCATGAAATTTTGAAGGCTGTGGTACTCCTCTGGAACCAACAGCACTTTGGCGATATTGATGGGACGCTCCAGCAAGACTCTACCCCAGCTCACAGAGCCAAATTGACACAAGAATGGTGCGAAGTCACTTTCCTGATTTAATCACATCTCAGGAATGGTCACCATATTCGCCGGATTTCAATCCGATCGATTACAGCGTATGGTATATACTTATTAATTGTCACCCTGTAATATTGCAGTATCAAAACATTCTTCATTATCCTAAGTATTACAAGGCCCTTTTCGTTTATTTAAACAAGGCAGAGTGAGGTAAACTGTTGAAAATATTGTAAATACATTTTGTAATTCGACTTCTAATCGATCCTGGACCACCAGAGATATTCCATACTTCTTCTATTCTTTTCGCACTACTGGATACTGCTTCTAAAAAACTCAAGTAATATTTAAAATTTCTTTTAAATAGAGTCTCGCTGCCTTACTTTTCTTATATAACATATATAAAATATTTAATCAATGGCATTTCCTTTGTCTCCGTCAATATGATTTGCATTTTAATTTTACTTCTTACAGAAATACAACAACAAATAAGGAAATATACAAGGAAAATATTCTCAAATATTCATGAATGCATATGAAAGCAACCAAGCTGCTTGCTTCCTTGCTTACTTGTGACTTTCGACAAACTTGCGACAAAAATCAATCTTTCGTTTTGTCATTCTTGAACTGTCAATCTTTTATGTGGGCTCACGTTATATTTTCACTCCCACTCTCACTTCCACTCTCTGTCTCTCGCTCACTCTCATTTATTCCGCCATGTTTAACTGTATATGCGCTCATGTTTTGTACTCTCATTTGCTCTCTATTCAGGCACAAACTTCTTATTGCATAAAATATGCGAATTGAATTTATTTTCGAGGCTCGTTGTTGCTTCGCCCGCCACCATCCCACCAAGAAGCTCCTGTCACCCACTACCCTGCAACCGGTGCCATTGTGTGTGTCTCTGAATTTGGAATACAGAATGTAGCATGCATTTTTAGTTGCTGCATTTAAGTTTATTTGTAATGTTGAGAGTTGGGAGCTGATTTTTGTTCTTCTTCTTTTCCTATTTTCTTCATTTCTTTATTTCATTTACTTTTACTTTATTTATTTATTATTTTCGAATATAAAGTTGTTTTATTTTTTTTCAACATTTTCTGATTTTTTTTCTTTTTTTTCGTATTCTTTGAAGCAGTCAGTGCCTGTTAAATATGCGTTTCATACGCGCACACACACACACACACATGCCGTCGTATATATTTACGATTGTGCAGTCGACTGCACACACACATACTCGTATGCACATGTTGCAAATGTGCACTCAAGTTGCTCATGTATTTTAAATGAGATGATAGCTGAAAAAAAAATACATGAGAAAAAGAAAAGAATAGAGCTGAATTTATTTACATCCTTGTGCAAGTAACGGAGCAAGAGCTGCGCAGTTAGCGAGCGGTGGCGTGTGTGTGTGTGTGGGTAAAGCAGTCAAGGATTAATACGGCCAAGAAGTCAGCATGGGAAGGCAAAAAGGAAGGAAGAAAGCAAGCAGAAAAGAAATAAGGAGTGTATTTACTTAATGCTGTTGTTGTTCAAGTTATCAGAGAATTGATAGTTGCTCGATATTTTACTCCATTGCTGAACGAGTGCAATGCAGAGGGCGCGCTAAAAGTATACAAACTTATTTTGTTGAAGAAAGAAAATCAACTAAATATTTTGAAACGCTTTGATTACCATACCGTCACTATGCAAAATTCGATTTTAAGTGACCATCTATTGCATATTGACCGATTACGTTTAATTGCTCTCGTTTTTATTGGGTCATATAAAAAGTATCCGCGGGAGGAACCCACAAAACCTGTCCACCACATAGTTGATGTTCAGTGCCTTCGCTATCTCCCCGACAGCTTGCATGTCGATCTTGATCCACCAGTTGAAAAATTATATTGGCTTTTGCATCTTTGATAACAAAATTGCCGGAATGGAATTGAGCCAACCCCCAGGAGTGGTGCTCACTCACAGTATCCTCACCTTAAACTGCACACCATTTTCGGCATGTTTTTGCTGCGGTTCTATTTTTTTAAAGCAATAAAGCATAACATAGCGCATTTCTTCAGATATTTCACTCATTTTCAAATCAATGTAGCTTTTTACTCCAGCCACGAATTTCACAACCGTCTTCACACAAAAGGCAATCTGAAATGCCGCCTTTCAAACATGTGTTCATTTGACATAATCGTACAGGGAGATTTTTTTGAAACTTAGTTTTTGACGTTTATATTTCGGGCAGTTCACGCATGATTTTTGACATGTGTCAAAGTAAAAAATGCTCAGTTCGGTTTGCCATTTCATCATGAATAGATTTACTCCTGAACAACGTTTGCAAATTATTGAAATTTATTATCAAAATTCGATCCGTTTTTTATCGCAAAATTATCTTCAGCGACGAGGCTCATTTTTGGCTCAATGGATACGTGAATAAGCAGAATTGCGGTATTTCGCATTTTGGAGTGAAGACCAGCCCGAGGCAATTCAGCAGCTACCAATGCATCTGCTGCCGAAAAATGCACTGTTTGGTGCGGTTTATGAGAAGGCGGCATCATTGGGCCGTACTTTTCTTGCATTTTCAAGAATTGGATTCAGCCGACATGTGGTTCCAACAGGACGGCCCACATGCGACATGCCGCACTGCACACGAAACCATGCATCAATTGAGAGGCGAATTTGGCGAGCAGTTAATCTCACGTTTTGGTGCAGTAAATTGGCCACCAAGATCGTGTGATTTGACCCCGTTAGACTATTTTTTGTGGGGCTCTGATAAGTGTCTTGTCTATAGGGACAAGCCAAACACGATTTCTGCTTTGGAAGCCAACATTGAATGCGTCATTGGTGAGATTCCGAGATTCCGGCCGAAATCTGTAAAAAAAAGCGTGCCAAAATTTGACCATCAGAATGGACCACTTGAAGCGTAGCCGCGGGCAACAATTAAGTGAAATTATCTTTAACAAGTAAATGGAAGGAATTGATTTATCGATCCAAATAAAAATTTCATTCACTTTTGTAAAATTTCTGAATTTTTTTTTGGTTTTCAAAAACCAAGCTCTTAAAAAATCACCCTTTACTAGCCTCGTCATATACTGTATATGGTACTTTTCATATGACCCAATATATGAAGCGTATTTTAGCAGCATGAATATCGCGCTGCTTTGTCATTTATAGAAACATAAAACTTACGATCCAGCATTAATACCAACAATAATGACAGCCTTGAGATCAAGCGGAGATTAACTCTTGCCAACAGATGTTACTACGGGCACAGTAGGCCATTGAGAATCAGCGCCATCTCTCGACCGTCTAACATAACGCTCTATAAATCCCTCAGCCTGCCCGTCCTAATATATGGCGCCGAGATGTGGACATTGAGCAGTAATGATGATAGGCTGTTAGGGACTGTATCACCTGAACGCCGACACTGAAATAGTGAAGGGTATAAAAATTCAACTGCTTCGCTGGCTGGGTCATGTTGAGCGAATGGAAGAAGGCGCTCCGGCTAGAAGGGTGTTGTATTTGAGCCATGGCGGAGGAACACGCAGAAGAGGACGTCCTGATCTATGTTGGAAATACCAGGTACAGGGCGACTTGACTTCAATTGGCCTTATCAATTGGCGCCAGCGCGTGCATAGCAGAGGCGATTGGCTAAGCTTTATAGAGGCGGCCAAGACCGATGATCATCGGTTGTAGTGCCAGCTAAGTAACCAAGTAAAACCCACGAGTAAATGCTTATAACTCAAAAGAATGCACTATGGTAATCAATATACAATTGTTGTATGTGTTTAAAAAAAAAAAAAAATTTATCTAATGAGGCGCAGGAAAGTAAACGCAAATTAAATCTATAAAATCCTATTTTTGAATCAAGCTGGGTACTTTATTTTGAAGGTTCATCAATGCCATTTATGTATGGAAAATGATGTCACTCAAAAATGATTCACCACGGCTAGTTTTACATATGTCGATTCGATGGTCAAAGACATCTTCCAATATGGAAGCATTTATGCCATACCAATAGGTATGGCATTCTCGGTTATGATGTTGCTTTTTAGATCCTAAATATTGACTGGCTTTGCTTTTCAAAAATCCCCATAAAAAGAAGTCCAATGGTGTTAAATGGCATGATCTTGCAGGCCAATTCACATTTTCTCTACGCGAAATTAAGCGATTTTCGAAAAAACCTTGCAATTCGTCGAAGTGCGCGAAATGTGTTTTTCATTTTTTCACCATTTCTAAAGTGTTCTTTAATAACTTTAATAACTTTAATGCAGTCTTCAATCAAATACGACTCCATTACGGTAAATGGCAAACATTCAACTAACAAAATGACATAAAGATGAAAGAAAACAAACATGGCGTCCCTGTCAAATTGACGTTTACTTTCCTGCACCCCATTCTAGATAAATGTAACATAACAACAAAAACGCATGATTACCAGAAGCGGTACACTTTTCCCAACAGCTGCTGAAAAGTAAACGTGAATATGATTTTTATTGCATTAGGTAACTTCCAAGTCCAGAGATAAAAAAGTGGAGAGAAAACGACAGTGAGAAGAGGACCGTTCATTACACTGTGCATCAGTCAAAAATCAGATGAGAGGGAAATTACATAGGAAATGCTCCAGTGCGCAATTGGGTTGTTCATCATGAATCTGGGGTTGGCTGCGAGGTTGGCTGCGAGGTTGGCTGCGAGGTTGGCTGTTGCGATCAAAATTCCGTCCGATTTTTGTTTCACTCACCAACTAATTAGTTAATTAGACCATCTATTGTGTCATGGACATACGAGTACAAACGATTCCACGTAGCTGTCGCTGATGACTACACAGTGCTCGGATGTAGGGTGTTCTGTATGCCAGCGAAAGTGACTTCAAATATGCATACACTGTCAAGCAGATAGACAGTCAGTCAGGCAGTCAGTCAGTCAGTCAGTTAGTCAGTCAGTCGGTCAGGCAGCCAGTTGGTAATAGAAAAACGTCCATTCATTTCACACTCAACAAATAGCATTTTAATTAATATTGATAGATTGATGAAATGTTTATAATGAATTCACATCGATTGCTGTTGCTGCGCATATTTTAGAAATACTTAATACATAATAATAATTAGCATAGACCGAAGGAATGAAGGAATGAATGAATGAATGAATGAATGAACGAGTGTTTCAGCCCAACTTAACGTTGATGTGGTTATTGAAGCATTTGCCAATATCGGAAATAATATTGAAAACAAACAACAAGAAAGTAGAAGAAATATAATACAAAAGCTAATAAATAAATAAAAAACAAAAAAAGGAAAAATGGTGGAAAGGGAGGGGGAAACGGGGGGGTAACGGGGGGTGGCGGTAGGGGGAAAAGGAAAAATTCCATAAATTTTGTGAGTAAATAAAACTGTAAAATAATTATTAAATACTTGCAAGCTTTATAAGCTTTGGCGAAGATTTTGTGAAAATTTTGTCATTATGTTGCTCTACGTGTAAGGAGGAGAAAAATATCTCGCTACCCCCAATTGTATGGCTTGACTCGAGCAGTGCGTTCACTTAACTTCACTTCTATTGACTGTTTCCTTGTTGCGTTTGCCTTCTCGCCTTCTCTGACGCCAGGCAACTACTGAAAACCGCAGCTGTTTAACATAAATTCACATAAATTCACATAAATTCATCATTGTTTGCTTATTATATTTTGTAGCGTAAATTTGTATACTTGATAATTTCATTTTAAACCCAAAACGCCCCGGCCACCCCCCCCCCCCCTCTTCGCCCCTCATCCCACACGTCTTCGTTATTCACTTTATTGCATAATCATTTACATCTTCTTCTTCTACTTTTGTTTATAAAACAACAAACAAACAAACAAACGAGCAGGCTTTGATGGCGGTTTGCGGCAATGGTTTCGCATGGAAATATTTGATCAGTATAGCGGCTCTCTGCAGGCGAACATATCCTCCAAGTATCCTGTACTAAGCGTGACGGGCTTAGATGCTGGGCGACTTTTTAAAATATTCGTTTATTCTGTTAATTTGCGTGGGCGCAGCGAAGCTGTACTCGTCGAGGGCTATACACTGAAGGCGGCCGAAAAGCAGACAGGTAAGCGAAATATGCTACACAAAACACACACACACACACACACACACATACACATGCACATACTACACAAACATACTTTCATACATACACACATACACACATACATACATAAATAATAATGATAAGTAGCGGAAGAGAAAAGTAGCATAAGAAATTCGATAAAATTCCAGTCAAGTACTGTGGACGGTTGCGAGTTGCTTTGAAAGTTAGCAAAACTTACTCAGTCGAACAGCCTCTGAAATGCTGCTGCTAAATACTCATAAATATTATGAATTTTTCATGAGCTCAGGTATCGCTCGCTTGCCCCGCCTGGCGGATAGTTGAATTTGAAGGAAAGCCTTAGCGAAACGTTTGCACTCCAGTGTTTTTGAAAATAAACTTGAAATATTTGTTAAAGTTTCAAGTTTCATAAGTATTTTGATACATTCATTAATGAAGTCTTTAGAACTTAATAAATTTATAAGGAAAGCTTGTATTGTTTGTTTAAATATGTTGAAAAGTTTCCACATTCTACCACCGCAGGAGGAAAATCTCTTTTGAATAATTCTCACAAAAGGTGGACCACAAATGGGGGGGAGGGGGGGGGGCTGGTGTAAACTACCTGCAGTATTTGTACTTGATTCGTTTTTTTTTTTTGAAGATGATACATATAATATTTGTTATCGAAATACTTTCTCCACAGCAAAGAAAATAGAAACTTTGTATTTTGTATTTTGTATTGCTGAAACTTTTCGTCTCTCTAATCGTCAGTTTCAGTTAGAGTGGCCGCAGTTGATAGTGTGCTCGGACTGCTTCGCTGAGTGCTTCGGTTCAAATCTCGACACAAGCAAAACACAAAAACGAAAGTTGTACATTTTTCTATGCAGCACCTTGCTCTCGGCAGGCAATGGCAAATCTTCAAAAATAAAAACATCTAAGAAAAACATTTCACTTCGCCATTCGGTTACGACACAGTAACCTGTAGGGAACCTACTTGCTTACTTACTTACTCAGCTGGCACTACAACCGATGATCGGTCTTGGCCGCCTCTATAAAGCTTCACCAGCCGGCTCTGCATTGCGCGCGCTGGCACCACTTGATACGGGCAAGTGCAGTCAGATTGCCCTGCACCTGCACCTTTCCAACGGAGCTTAGGACCTCCTCTTCTGCGTGTTCCTCCACCGTGGTTCGAATAAAACACCCTTCTAGCCGGAACGTTTTCTTTCAATCGCTCAACATGACCCTGCCAGCGAAGCCGCTTGACTATGCCAGTGTCGGCTCATACAGCTCATCGTTCCATCTTATTCGATACACGTTATTATTTTCCAAAATCTCATCACGACAACCTCTGGTATCTGTTCAAAATTGGTCAAAATAAAATCAAACCATGTTAATTTCTTTACAAATGAAAAGCACGAAGAGAAAAAAAAGAAAGTTTAGAGAGAAACAAACAAGTGAAGTTAGAATTTTGGAAAAGAAAAGACTTGGCTGAAGCTGAGTGGATACGAAAGCAACTCAGGCTAGGCCCTAGACCCATGGCAGGGTCTGTTGTGCCATTCAAAGAAGAAGAAGAAGAAGAATCTGAGGTTAGACCATGGGTCAGGGTCTGTTGGGCCATTCAAAGAAGAAGAATAAGAAGAATCTGAGGTCAGACCATGGGTCAGGGTCTGTTGTGCTATTCAAAGAAGTAGAAGAAGAATCTGAGGTCAGACCATGCGTCAGGATCTGTTGTGCCATTCAAAGAAGAAGAAGAATCTGAGGTTAGACCATGGGTCAGGGTCTGTTGGGCCATTCAAAGAAGAAGAAGAAGAAGAATCTGAGGTCAGACCATGGGTCAGGGTCTGTTGTGCCATTCAAAGAAGAAGAAGAATCTGAGGTCAGACCATGCGTCAGGGTCTGTTGTGCCATTCAAAGAAGAAGAAGAAGAATAATCTGTGGTCAGACCATTGGTCAGGGTCTGTTGCGTCATTCAAAGAAGAAGAAAAAGAATCTGAGTTCAGACCATGGGTCAGAGTCTGTTGTGCCATTCAAAGAAGTAGAAGAATAATCTGAGGTCAGACCATGGGTCAGGGTCTGTTGTGCTATTCAAAGAAGTAGAAGAAGAATCTGAGGTCAGACCATGCGTCAGGGTCTGTTGTGCCATTCAAAGAAGAAGAAGAAGAATCTGAGGTTAGACCATGCGTCAGGGTCTGTTGTGCCATTCAAAGAAGAAGAAGAAGAAGAAGAATCTGTGGTCAGACCATTGGTCAGGGTCTGTTGCGTCATTCAAAGAAGAAGAAAAAGAATCTGAGTTCAGACCATGGGTCAGGGTCTGTTGTGCCATTCAAAGAAGTAGAAGAAGAATCTGAGGTCAGACCATGGGTCAGGGTCTGTTGTGCCATTCAAAGAAGAAGAAGAAGAAGAAGAATCTGAGGTTAGACCATGGGTCAGGGTCTGTTGTGCCATTCAAAGAAGAAGAAGAGGAATCTGAGGTTAGACCATGCGTCAGGGTCTGTTGTGCCATTCAAAGAAGAAGAAGAAGAAGAAGAAGAAGAATCTGTGGTCAGACCATTGGTCAGGGTCTGTTGCGTCATTCAAAGAAGAAGAAAAAGAATCTGAGTTCAGACCATGGGTCAGGGTCTGTTGTGCCATTCAAAGAAGTAGAAGAAGAATCTGAGGTCAGACCATGGGTCAGGGTCTGTTGTGCTATTCAAAGAAGTAGAAGAAGAATCTGAGGTCAGACCATGCGTCAGGGTCTGTTGTGCCATTCAAAGAAGTAGAAGAAGAATCTGAGGTTAGACCATGGGTCAGGGTCTGTTGTGCCATTCAAAGAAGAAGAAGAAGAAGAAGAATCTGTGGTCAGACCATTGGTCAGGGTCTGTTGTGCCATTCAAAGAAGAAAAAGAAGAATCTGATGTTTATACACTACTATTGTGGTGGTGGAGGGGTACCATAATAGATGATAACAGCACCTTCTTGCACCCTTGTGCTAATTGGAGGAAGTAGTGATTATTAAAGCGTAAAAAATGATGGGGAATTTAACGCAATTGAATGCCAGTGGCAGAGCGGAACATGAGTAATCAGGATTTGTGTAGGATTGTGTGAGGTTTCGAAGGATTTAAAATATGTACTTTTTCTTACTGCTGAGAGTAATAAATTTCAGTTTGTAGTAATAAAATTTATAAATTCATCTATTTCCTTGATTTTTCCATTTATTTTCTTTTCTTCTCTTTCCCTTTCTTCGTTCGCAGTTGCTCTCACTTCTTACAAAGGATCACAATCTGGTTTCGAATTGACACCGATACTATCGGTGGGCATCTTCGTTGGCGTCCTGGTTGCATTGGTATGCATTGGCATCGGTACGATTGCAGCACTGAAGCTGCGCTCACACAAGCAGCAGCAAAAATATCAGCATCCAAATCAGAAATTCTCACGTCCAGGCAATTTACAAATTAAGGATAAAATTTCTTTGCCATTAAGTCATTCAGAGGAAATGTACGATGAGAAGAATCCAGATGTAGTGCCATACAATGAAGGTGAGTCGAAGGGAGGGGGAAGGCTCCTTGACGAGGGAGGGATGGCGATAAAAACGATAGAAAGGGATACCATTTAAAGTGAAAGGGCACAAAATGAATGGTGAAAGGCAAATGCTGCAACTACTAGCAATGTTCAAATTTTATTGCTGCATTTATGTGTAGGTACTTTAGATTGACGGGGCCAGGGGGGGGGGAGGGGGCGGGGGGGATTACAAAAATTAATATGAATAGAAGGATGTTGCAAGAAAGATACAAAAGCTTAAGATTGAAGTGTGCAGATTTGCATTTCTGAGTAATATGCCAAAAAGGGCATGCAAAAGCAACACAAGAAGAAGAACAAGAAGAAGAAGAAGAAAAGGATGAAACGCTTTAAGTGAAGTGTAGCGACTGAGGCAAGTGGTTAGCTACTTGAGGCGAGCGCAGGGTGCTTTCGATAAGAAGAAACAAAAGTTTTTATCGAAAATTGAATAAATTTAAATGCAATGATTTTGCCATAATTTAAAACTAACTTCCCACTCTTCTTTTTCGTTTAATCTAACTTTCCGTTTTCTTTCCTTTCCATTCCTTTTCTTCCAACCTTTACATTGTAACCAACCAACCAACGTACAATTTACTACGCTCTTGGAATGGAATTGTGCTGCCACTGCTGCAAAAAGCCGATGGTGAATATAAACAAAAATCAGCAACACAAACACCGTCAGGACATCTCTCGACGACAAGTGAAGCGGAAATTAGCTGTAAGCCGCCAACGGACGACGGACGTGGAATGTATCAGAGTAGTAAGGTAAGTTTAAAGCGATTTATCTTGTGTGCAGTGCGGAGGGGAGGGTAACGATGTGAGAATGAAGAGGGGGAAGAAGGGGGCTTGGGCAAATAAATTTAAACAAAGTTTGTCCTTTTGTTGCACGCGTAATTGCGGCAGCACCAGCACAACGACACGAGAAGGGATGCTTCCGCTGCTGCTGCTGCTGCTGCTGCTGCTGCTGCTGCTGCTGCTGCTGCTGCTGCTACTTGAATACATTGTGTCGATAATGAAGACGATGCTGCTGCCTGCCACTACTGCTGCTACCGTTTGCTACTGCTTACCACTGCCACTGTGCTGTCGGTGGAGACTCGACCGATTTTGCAGTAGAAGAGACACAATCCGCCAAAAAGTTTTAATTACTTTGTTTTACAATGAAATTGAATGTTTAATAACTTAGCGGAATTATTTTGCATTAATTGCACAAAGTTTTTGGCTTTTCTTATTTCTCTTTCTTTTTGTCGTGTCGAATTTTCGACAAAAAGTTTACTTTCTTTGTCTCCTTTTTATACGCGAAGGTGAAGGAATGTAAAAATTTCTCAGAGAAAAATTAAACACAACTTGAGGCAAAAACATATTGTGGAGGGATTACATACAAAATACCATAAAATGTAAATGCAAGGGAAAATATTTTGCTTTGTGCTTTGAAAAATTATGCAAGCAAAATTTGTTTGGAGCATATTGAAGAGGATTCAGGGAGAGAGAGAGAGAGAGAGAGAGAGAAATCTTGTTTCATCAAGCGGTCTTCATCTTCTAATTGTTGCATTTCACCGGGGAGGTTGGGGGTTCGATCCCGCCCTTTGTTTCGTGGTTAATTCTCATAAACTTCTTATATTTCTATCGATATAAAGTGATTGAGAATTATAACAAAATGAAGCAGTGAACACAACTTGGCAGGCAATGACAAAACCACAAAGTGATAATAAATTGCCAAGCCGCCGTTAGGAACCGGCGCTAAACAGTCGGTGGAACCATATAGTATCAAAATGGGCTGCCCTGACCTTACTTAGCTGGCACTACAACCGATGATCGGTCTTTGCCGCCTCTATAAAGTTTCGCCAGTCGCCTCTGCTATGCGCGCGCTAGCGCCAGTAGATAAGGCCAAGTGCAGTTAGGTTGCCCTGCACCTGGTCTTTCCAACGGAGATTAGGACGTCCCCTTCTGCTTGTTCCTCCACCGTGGTTCGAATAAAACACTCTTTTAGCCGGAGCGCTTTCTTCCATTCGCTCAACATGACCCAGCCAGCGAAGCCGCTGGAGTTTTATACGCTTGACTATGTCAGTGTCGACGTACAGCTCATACAGCTCATCGTTCCATCTTATTCGATACACGTCATCCACGCGTACTGGACCGTAGATCTTACGGAGTATCTTCCTCTCGAACGCTCCTAACAGCCTCTCATCATTGATGGTCAATATCTACGTCTCTGCGCCATACATTAGGATGGGAAGGAAGAGGGACTTATAGAGCGTTATTTTCGTCGGTCGAGAGAGGGCGCTGCTTCTCAATTGCCTACCGAGCCCGTAGTAACACCTGTTGGCAAGAGGTAATCTCTGCTTGATCTCAAAGCTGACATTATTGTAGCTATAAATGCTGAATCCTTGGTTAAAGAAATCATTGACGACGTGAAGAGTATAATTGTCAACAGTGACATTTTGTCCAAGACGCTGTGACTCTTTGTTTGTTGACACAAGGTATTCCGTTTTGTGTTCGTTTACCACTAGACTACCTTTCCCGATTGAATAATGCTGCATTAACTGCTCGAGCGTTTTTTCCAATAATGTCAATATCATCAGCGCATGCTAGTAGCATGACACTCTTGTAGAAAATAGTGCCAGAGATGTCGATGTTCGCAGCCCGAATTATTTTCTCCAGTATAAGGTTAAAGAAGTCGCACGATAGGGAGTCACCTTGTTTGAAACCTCTTCCGGTATCAAATGACGCGGAGAGGTCTGTTCTGCGCTGGTGGTGCCGGTCAGTGTCATTTTGAAAAGACGACTGAGCTTTGCAAGGATACCAAAACCAGACATTGCGGCGTACAAGTGATCCCTAATCGTGCTGTCGAAGGCGGCTTTATAATCGACGAATAGATGATTGGTGTCAATCTGTTTTTTTAGGTCTTTTCCAGAATTGGGAGTAGTATGAATATCTGGTCGATGATGGATTTACCAGGTCTAAAGCCACACTGATAAGGTCCCATCAGTTTGTTGACGATGGGCTTCAGTCTTTCTCTTTCACACAGTACGCTCGTTAAAACTTTATATGCAATATTAAGAAGGCTTATCCCACGGAAGTTGGCGCAGATCGTGAAATCACCTTTCTTATGGATTGGGCAGAGTACGCTGAGGTTCCAATCACTTGGTATGCTTTCATCCGGCCATATTCTGCATAGAAGCTCATGCATTAAACAACTCAGCAGGCAGGTCATCTGCACCTGCAGCCTTATTATTTTTCAACCGAGCGATGACTGTTAAGAACTCCTCATAGCCGGGCGGCGGTACTACAACGCGGTCAGTGATTGGGGTTTCCAGAGTAGATTCGGCAGTGGCGGAATTATTGCCGTCATCGCCATTAAGCAGCTGCGAAAAGTGCTCCCTGCATAATCTCGTTATGCCCTGGATATCTGTCAAAAGATTTCCGTCTTCATCCTCTCAGAAAGAGGCCCCAGTCTTCAAACCATCAGTCAGGTGTCTTATTATTTCAAAGAATTTTCGGACATCGTTCCTGTCCCGCAACAGGTCGATATCATTAAACTCGCGTCTTTTTGTATCTCTTTTCGTGCCCCTGAAGAGACGTTTCTCTTCCCTACTCAACTCTCGGTATCGATGCTTCGCATTGTAACTGACTGCAGAGCGGCTCTAAGTACTGGAGTAAACCTACGGTTCGTGATAAATACAGTCTCTCGGAAACGTTTGAAGGGCCTTGCTCCCAGCTTGCCATAACACCAATGTTAAGGGAAATTTTCCTAAAATTTCGCTCGTTTGCTGCAAGACTGACATAACTGAAAGAACATAAATATCGAGAAAACCCCTTTTAAACTTTCCATACAATTAGATAACGATAAATTCTCTTCTCACGTGAAGAGTTCATAAGTTATGAGAGACAGTAATGATTTTTTTTTTCCTAAGATAAAGCACTAAAATTTACCTACCTACACTTTTTCTTTGCAGGACGATGAACTCCACTACGCTGAACTGTCATTAGCCACTGGCGGCGTTGGGGTCGGCGTCAGCGGCAGTACCGTCGGCGCCCCTGTAGTTGTTGGCCTAGCAGCCACTGCTGCTGTGCCCAAAAAATCCATATCCGTCGATTGCAGCAGCAGTATGCTATTGCAGGGAGCGGGTATTAATCCAAATATGGTCGCCGGAGTGATGGTGGGCGGTGGTGGTGGTGGTGGTACGTTGCCACATGGCTCCAGCGTACGTAAACTGCTGCCCACCATACCTGTCACCAGCACGCTACAACGTAACAAATCGATGGCGTCATCGGGGCCACCACCTTCGTATGATTACTTTGAAGAGCCAACGATATATGCGCAAATCGATCATTATAAAACGTCGGCTGGAACAGGTGGCGCGGGAGGAGCCTCGACAGGATCTATCATTTCACCATTCCCACCATGTATTGCATCGCCAGTTTCACAGGGTACGCCGTCGACTGTATCGCCTGGCACCGTGCAAATGTATACGTTACCCTCACATCCGGGTGGCTACCACACGCTGCCACATAATCATCATCATCAGCAGCAGCAACAGCAGCAGCAACAGCAACAGCAGATGCAAATGCAGCAACAACACCAACTCATGCAACAACAACCGCCGCCACACAACTCTGCTTCAATGATGCAAATGATGGCGGTAGCAGCAGCGGCGCAGGCGCAACAAGGTGGTGGTGGTGCTGCTGCTGCAGTATATCACCATGGAACGCTACCCATGCCGCCAACATATCAACAGCATCAGCAGCAACAGCAGCAGTCGACTGCTGGTCAAATGATGGTCTCAAGCAATAGCAGCGGTCTGGCGTCGGCAACAACAACGGCAGCAGTTACGAGTCCAAGCAGTTCGCTCTCTGGCTTGTCGGCGGTGGGTAAATCGTACTCACGTGAAATTGTAACGGTGCGTACGCCGCTCATGTACTCACAGCAAGAGAGTTGTGTTTAAGACAGGCACATTAAGAGAGAAAGAGAAAGAGAGAGAGAGAAAAAGCGCGAGGCCAGATTCAAGTGAGTTGTTTGTGTTTTAGTGTAAAAAGGATGTGAAAAAATAGAAATCTGCATATCTGAAAAGTTGAGAGAGTGAAGAGAGGAAAAGGTAAGCAATTTCTATTCACTACATCACTAGTAAGTACATATGAATGTATGTATGTAGATTAAAAGTATCTTAAGTGTAAACGATGATGAGCAAAAAGTTTTTGGGTTGTGCGGATGGATGGAAGAGCTACATTTGTTGAATTTTAAATTGTAAAAAGTTACTGAAAGAGAAAAAATTGTAAATTTCAAAATTAATTAAAATTGCCATCAGAGTTCAAGCGAAACAATAACAAATAACACACACAGCAATTACTCTATTTCGATAATGGATCAAGTGTGAAATCGACGAAATTGTCTACCATAGATTAATAGCATACATTAACTACATTAACAATAATAAATTAATAAAATAAAATAAAATAAAGTAAAAAGGAAGCAGAAACAAAAACACAAAAAAAAAAAGGACAGGAAAGCAACAAATTTCAAATTATAAACACACACAAATATAAAAAAAAAACAACTACTTCCATTTTTGTACTTGTGACAGTAGCGGAAATGACTGACGTCACTGAAAAAAAAAACATCAAATTAATTACACAACAAAATAAGCACTGACCATCAGCGTATATGAAACAATAAAAAACAAGAACAATACCGCAGAACAAAACCAAAATCTCAATAAACAATAAACAGAAAGCAAAAAACAAAACAAAAATACTATGAAAAACTGATAAAAACAAAAAAAAAAAAAACAACAGAATACAATATGCTGCAAATTATTGTAAACAAATTAAATGCATTTAAAAAAATTGTACACATTTCCCGATTAAAAAGTTTAAATAAATTTAAATTTATGTTATATTTTCTTTACTTTATTTTTGATTATTATTTCTGCCACGATCCAATTACCGTAAATAAATTAATCCACTGTGTAAATATGACAACAATGTGAGCAATTGAATTGAATGTGGAACGTATGCCGAAGAGCATGGGAGAGGGTGAGTGAGCGAAAGAGCATGGGAGAGGGCGAGTGAGCGGGGAGGGGAGATTGAGAGGGGAGATTAATGGCATTCACATTTATCAAGATATTTGTTATGTTTTCAATGTAAAAATTCAAATAGAGCTTATTGTTTTTTTTTTTTTTGTTTTGTTTAAGTAAACTGCATTAATTTACAATGTTGCATTACTGCAAACGACTACTTAATTGATTTCTTTTCATCACTTCTGGATATTTCCTTATGTACTTAATTCTTCTTTTCTTGTAGTAACACAATGCAATAAAACAAACAAATTTTTTGAACTCTAATTTTCAAACGGTTTAAGGGTAATTTGGGCGCGCTGATCACGTATCTGAAATTAGTCTACATCCATAACGTCTTTGAAGTTCTTACACCAACTGGTCCTGAAGTGAGAAGATTGGAGTCTACAAGGACTAAAGAAAAAATACTTACCTCAACATAAAATGTACTTCATATCTGTAGTACAATGAGATACAATGAGATTTTTGTATTGATTTCTTCCCTCTTTCTACAGAGCTGAGGGTTTATACCCTCTTTCCAGAGAGTTGAGTCTTTATACCGCAATTTCCAAAAAAAAAAATTCCCGATAGGTGAAACCTACCCGGAAACCGTTCATATTGTCTTCGGAGATAATTTTCCCAGTTAAAAATTATGATGGCTCCTGGAACTCCAGAAACAACCACCACCGAAGCACACATTTATTTCTCAATATAATCCAAAAAAAAAAAAAAATTTTAATCTTCTTTTTTTCTTTTAATGGCACAACAGCCCATGGAGGTCCTAGGCCCAGCTTTTCTGGTCACTTAAAATACTTAAGTGAAAATTGGTACTGTGGAAAAAAGTTGAACGCAATGCTTGCTGATTTACACCACTGCTCAAATTAATAGTTACACTGAAAGACTTTTTGTTCGAATTGGTTTTTGCAACCATTATCGCGCAATTCAAGGTAAAATGAAGTGGTTTTTTTAATTAACGCAATATGGCAATGCTATTGCTGTCAAAGTGAAACGTGTGATTTCCCTAATTATTGTGAATTGTTGCTTTGCGTGAAAAAAACTACTACTACTTGCTCAATATAATAGTTACACCTACAAGTTCACTGAAGTTTTTTATTTTATTTCTTCCAGCTCCTAATTTAACAGCAGTAAATTTTGCTTTAGTTAACTTAAAAATAGTGAAATTTGATTAAATAATTTATAATTTAGATGGGTCGTAAAGCCCGGTTAGTTTCGAACTTAAGAAAAAAAAGGAAAATCACTTCGTGACATTGGCCGATTGATGGGGAGAACTCATAATTTTGTTAGAAATGCGTTGAAGTGAAAATCCCAAAAACGAGTCTCGAGGAAGGCCCAAAAAAACTAACGCAAATCTCGATCGTCACATTGTGACTATCTGTAAAAAGGAAACATTTAAGTCTTCAAAAGTAATAGCAGCCGAAATTGGAAACGCGGTTAAACGTGGAAACGTTAACTCACCACGTCCTACCAGGACAAATAAACCTTTCAAAAAGGTTCATTTGATGCGAAAAAACAATTTGAACATGAGGTTAAATTTTGCAAGGTAACACAACATAGACCTGTGAGTGGGGTCTGAGGGTAAGAAAAAGTGGAGAAATATTTTATGGAGCGATGAAACGAAAATTAATCTGTTCGTTAACGATTCAGAAAGGAATGTATAGTACGCCGTCAAAAAGGCAAAGAATTTCACGTTCGTTTCACGAAAACAATGAGTGAAGCATGGAGGTGGAAATATTATGATTTGGGGAGGCTTTTCTTGGTGTGGAGTCGGTCCTATACAGCAAACTACTAACCATATGACAGCAGCCGAATACAAGGACATTGTGGAAAATACAAAGCTACCCTATGCGAAGGAAAACATGCCTTTATGTTGGGTCTATCAGCAAGATAATGAGCCAAAGCATACCGCTAAGTTGTTACCAAAAAAAAATGCTTTGAAGACCACCATAATGTTAATGTTTTAGAGTGGCCAAGTCAATCTCCGGATCTAAATCCAATAGAAAACCTGTGGGGAAACTTAAAATTGAAATTGGCGTTAAAAAGTTTTCTCTAATAAAGAACACTAATGGGAGTATGTTCAGAAAATATGGTATGAGACACCCATAGACACCTGTCGGGATTAGATTAATTGTATGCCAAGGAGAGAAGCGAAGGTAATTCGAAATGGTAGTGGGTACACAGGATATTAGTTAAATGATTCAGAATATCAAAAAAAAACTTTTATTAACACTTTTAATTACTTATTCTTTTTTTTTTTGTAATACTTATTACAAGTGTAACTATTTTTTTGAGCAGGCGAATACTTAAGCGCCTTAAAGTGTATATTGATCTCAGGTTCTTTGTTATACTTTATCTAGTAATGAAGTTTTTATTTTCTTTATTTATTTATATCCACTGAATTAAAGTGAATTTTTTGTTTTATTAAAATATTGAATAATAATTATTATTTGCTATGTTAAAGTTGAAAGTGATGCTGTGTACCTATTATTTTGAGCAGGGGTGTATGGTGGAATCTACTTGAAGCAGCGAAAGATAATGATTAGATGAGCTTCTTTGTTAGAAAAATATATTTTAATT
>OY282450.1:71994346-72026846 GCA_958295655.1 Palloptera scutellata
TATTTACTGATGATTTTCAACACTCATTTCTTATACAAACTTTACTTACTTACTTTTAAAGGCACAACAGCCAATGGAGGGCCTAGGCCGAGCTTTTCGCATCCATTCATATATGTTGTGCGTGTTATATTTGTACATGAATTGAAGGGGACCTACAGTTAATGCCGAATCCGAACGGCGAAGTGAAAAGCTTTTCATAGCAATTTTTACTCTTGTAGGTTTGCCATTGACTGCCAAGAGGTGGTTTTTCGTGTACAAAAATTATTTTTTCTACTTTTTGATTTTACCTGAGTCGAGATTCGAACCCCGGACACTCTGCGTAGCAGTCCAACGCACTACCACTACGCCACAGCGACTTCTAATACAAACTCAATGCTTATTACACACACACACACACTCAAACATGTTAATGTTTAAAAACATCAAACGCCGAAACAGAATATTCATATTTGTGGATGGGAAGTTTTGGGTCACCCACCGTATTCACCAGAATGCCCTTACTCGAATACACTTACTTTAGTTGAAAGTAAAATAATAATGTAAAAAAAAAATGAAAATATTTTTGAAGAAGAAAAAATTAAAATCAGCCAATTCAAAAATCCCCATGTACAGAATTTCTTGGAAATATGGTACATATGACGTTTTGCACTAACTGATCGGCATTTTCTTTACCAATTATCGCTAGAATTATACAATATCTTCGTCTTTTGGCCAGCTTTTCCAAGAAACTGGCCACTGTGTAATGAAAAATGTGAAAGTTTAAGAGCTCGCGGATGAAGAGAAACTTATCACGACCAACTTGTTTCACTGCTGTGCATCAATCTGTTTTTTTACGTTTTCTATGATCCTCCATGTCCTTTTATTTCGATATACTTTCTATTTGACACAAGGCAATGAAAAAATGTAAAAGCAACTTGTTGAAAAATCAATTTCAATTTAAATCAAATTCAATTTAAATGAAAAGCAGTAATAGTTTCAACACAGAATTTTCATACGTTCCTTTTACATATGAGAAAGAGTATCACAGAGTACATGAACAGACAGTGAGGGCCGGTATTGTGATCGGACTTATTTCATACTATGAATATCGGACATTTTTCTTTGGTATAGTGATCGGGCCCATGAAGTCAAGCAGAGACGACGGCTCTCTTAAAGTCATATCATGTGTACATATATACATGCGGTTGACTGCGAATAATCGAGTAATTTTCCTTCTTATTAGCGAGTGATTGACTTCAGAGGAATTTACTGTTATTGCTAGTCGTGTTATTTTTGCGAGAGATTAATTTAGTGCAAATACATAAATATGAGAGAGAGAGCGAGATAATGCTGTTTGTGTTGTTCTTGCTTGAGTGGATTTTGTTTACCATATTTGTTTTGCTGTTTGTGCCTTTACACTCCCCACCCCTCTATATGTTACAGCAAAATATTTCGATTTTATTCCTCAATAAAGAGAGTGCGAGAAATGAGTTTGTTGTAATTTTTTGATGTATGCGATGAGTGAGCCAAATAAAATAATTCGTCACACACAAAAGTTTGCCGATATAGATTTTAGAACCGTCCCATAAGAAGTTTCCCTTGAAAAAATTTATTTCGTACAAAATGGAGATATGTGGTTGAAGAAGGGCACTAAGAATTTCAGAGATTGTGGAAAGATGGTGCGAGTGGTGAGTTATTTTCTTTCTCTAGTTACGAATGAACAGGGAACAGAGAAAAAATAGAAAATAGAATGCAGGTGTTAGAATCCAGGTGTACACGTATCAAACCGATAAGTTTTTTATGAAAATGTGCGTTTATTTAAGAAAAATGGCTATACATTCAATCTTCAACGTAATGGCCATTGCTAGCTACACATTTTTACCATCTCTCTGGCAATTTGTGAATGCCTCGCCAAAAAACCCGTTTATTTTTGTGAGTCAAACCAGTCATCGTCAAACCAGCAATTTTTCACATTTTCGTACGAATCGAAGTGCTGCTCAGCAACTGCGTGCCCGCATGCCCCATTGATGAAAATATGTAAGTGGTAGTCAGATGGAGTCAGATGGAGACTGGTCAATAAGCCGGATGAGAGAGGGCTTTCCAGCTGAATGAATCTACCAATTCCCGAGTCTGTTTTGTTCTTGTTCGATGTGATGGTGCATTGTCATCAAGAAAAATCACTTTGTGTTGCCCAACTTGATATTCTGGACGTCTTTAGCGCAAAGCACGGTTCAAATCGGCCAATTGTTGTTGGTAGCGTTGACCAGTAACTGTTTCACCTGGTTTCAGAAGGTCAAACCAGATAACACCTCAGTGATCCCAGAAAACACAGAGCATTGTCTTCTTTCCGAAGAGATTTGGCTTTGCTGTCGATTTGGCTTGGCTGCCAGTATACCGGGCTTAACATGTGATCGTTTACGTTCGGGATTCTCGAAATAGAATCATTTTCCAGATCCATCGCCAGTAACAATTCGATGAAGATATGACCATCTTCCAGGTGGTTTTTCGATTTTCTTGCTGTCTTTCAGTCCATTCATGGGGCACCCATCTTCCCATCGTCCCACCTTCAAAATCAATCCCATGGCTTTTAAGCGTTGAGAAATGCATTGTTGGATCACATTTATGGTACCATAATTGTTCTACAAATTGTTCTTGCGTTTAACCATCATCCTCATCCTCATCGAGTAAAGCTTGCAATTCGGCATCTTTAAACTTTTTCGGTCGCCTTCCACGTTCTTCGTTTCTCACATCAAAATCGCCACTTTTAAACTTATTGAACCACTTGTTGCATTGTGTTTTGCCTAGAGCGTGCTGGCCGTAAGGTTCCACTAGCATTCGATGAGATTCCAGAGCAGATTTCTTCAATTGGAAACAGAAATAGTTTGTAGGTACAACATTCGACATTTTAACGAGCGAAGAAAATATGTTGTTGACTGAAACTTGATTGTTTATGAACTGAATATTGTTGACAGAAATAAATGCGAAGAAATGGCGCCAATTATTTAGTTTCATAGAGGGTATAGTTTTACCTAGCAGCACAGAGATGTCATTACCGGTTTTATACTTGCACCTGTAATTAAAAAAAATCTATCTTTCGGAAGACTTGACCAGAGATATGTATGTAAGTAAGTAATGATTCCAGTTCAGTACACGTACTGAGCACTAATTTCACATTGAACAATATCGGTTGTACAATGTTCCTTGTCATTCTCAATCTGTGTTGATCGAAAATTTGGCAGTAATTGAATTAGAATTAAAACAAATCTCACAAAACTCTTCCACAAAATCAACAGTAAATATGATCGAACTAAAAAGAAGAGTACAACACAAAGAGAGCGGAGAAAATAACAGTCTCTATTCTTCATAAGTTTTCCACACAATTTGGCAGATTTTGATATAACTTTATATACTTATAGTATGTATGTACATACGTACAAAGTTTCCAAATGTCATAAAAAAAGTTAATTGATAATAAAAACACACATCCTTAAACGCATGCGAGTAACTCTATGAAGTAACCACATTCGAAACATTGTAACTCTTGTTAAAGCAATAACAAAAAAATGATACCTTGTTATTTATATTTTCTCTTCTTATTGAAGCTATAAAAGCTTCAAAAACTTTTGTAATTTTGTTCAATTTCTCTTTTACTTCTTCTCTTGAACAATGAAAAAGCTATAAAAAAATATGATTGCATGCTTGCAATGTCAAAGCATTTTTACTGAAACATATTTCCCACGAAATATCGTATAGCCCGTTGAACAATTGACATTCGAGTATTTTAGTGAGTTCTAAACCATAACATTTTTAATTAAATGTTTACAGAAAAGTTGCGCAGATTTTATGACTTTTTGCTATTTTTTGGAAGTAAACTTTGCACGATCAAATTCAGATGATTGAAAAGTCGATAGGAAGCAATTTTAGGCATGAATTGTCATACTTACACATATTCTCTTTTCGTATTCATCTCTTATATAAGTTCTCGACGGCGCTTAAGTTCCCTAACTTGATTCTGTTCACCATAAAGATTTTCCTAATGCTGGCAATTCTGAATTAAATTTCTCTTACTTTATCTTATTGTCCGCTCTCTTCAAAACAAAGGGAAACAGTGCTGAGAGTATCTAGACATGCAATTATCAAGAATGATAGAATACAAGATTACGCCATTTGCAGGTCCGTTATTCGGCTCTCACAAAACTGAAAGAGGCTGCGACGCGGAATTCGATATATTTTACTTGCGTACGTACATTCATTGACATATTGGTCGACTTAATGGCGTAATCTTGTATTCTAACATTGTCGCTGCAATCATAATGAACTATTTTCACGTCCTTTTTATTCCAAACAAACATTAATATTATTTATTATTTCACCAAAAACATTTAAAAACATCCTCTTACCACAAAATATCGAATACTTTATATTTTCTCTGAAAGTTCTCTTTGCTTTTTATTTTTGTGAAAACTTAAGCGTAATCCTTGACAAGTCACAACACATAAGCGTTAAATACACACAAATAAACATAAAACATATCAGGCTTTTGACAAACTTCGTGATGCTGCTGCAATCCATTTTGCTGCCTTTGCTACTGCTGCTGCTGCTTTTGCCTGTTTTGCTGCTGCTGCTGCTGCTCTATTTCTAAATAAGCATAAGCTAAAGTAGCAATTTCCCATACATTCACATAATCACTTCTTCTCACATGTGCCCAGCATCAATGCCGACTACCTCATATTTACTTCTCTGGCTCTTGCACTCTCTCTCTCTCTCTCTCTCTTTCTCTTTGTCCCTTCTTCTTACATTTTGCCTTTACAATTTGCTCTTTGCTGTGCAGCCAAGTGTAGATCTAAAGAAATGGCTGTCAAGACGTATGCAGTAGCAAATATAAAATTTCAACTAAAATGTTTGTTGTTGCCGTTACTATGTTGCTGTTGTTGTTGTTGTCGCTGGTTAGGCATGAGTATGTGGCTTCGGTATGTGTGTGTCATGTGCAGAAATGACATGACCGTCGCCATGTTTGACAAATCCAAAATAAACTAAATCAAAAAAAAAACAACAAAAATCAACAACAACAACAACAATAAAAATGAAAATGAAAATGTATGGGAAATATAAAACGAAACAACAACTGCAACAGCCACAAGAAAGCAAACAAAAAAGAGTACGAATAAATATTTTTACTTTGTAGATGATTGCAAATGTTTTAAAATGAAAAAAGAAGAGAATTGCAAGAAGCAACAAAGGAGAAAAAAGGACAGAGTATAAAGTATAAGGCGAGTAACAAACATAAAAAGTAATTTTGGTTAATGTTTCTGAGTTGTCGTGTTTTTTATACACTCAGCGAAAAAATGTGTGACAGTTTTGGTCAGCTTAATGGAAGCGTTTTGCATTGACTCTGATACAGAGATACTTAATATATTGTTGCCATATTGATGGTTTCAATGGTGCAGTTCACTAACAATCAACGTTTAGCAATTATTAAAAATTCTGAGTCGGTGGTGGTTGCAACTTCAAGACCACCAGACAGGCTGTGCATGCTAGTTATAGGGGATATATTTGAGTCAACATAATCACCATTGAATGCTCCTGTGCCAGTGGGACAACACACCGGCCGAAGTATCGACAATTTTGCAATCGTAAGTGCTTAATGTCAAAATGAGCCAAATCAGTCTATATCACACAGTTCACAGAAATTGGGCATCTCTCAGTCTACATTGTGGCAAATTTTGCGTACCGAACTTGGCCTGAACCCTTACAAGTTCAATCTCACACAAGAAGTGAAGGCTCGTGATTATTTGAAGTTCCGAAACTTCTCCGATTCGACTCTGCAGAAGAGTAAAGGAAATGGTGAATTTCATCGAAAAATCATCGTCAGCGATGAGAAGCTCATTTTTGGCATAATGGCTTTGTTATCAAAATATGAGTAATTGGACAGCAGCAACAAGAGACTCCATTGCATCCACAAAAAGTGGATTTCATGACGGAGGTGTGATTGGACCGTAATTTTTCGTCAATGGATTGTTACGGTCAATGGAGTTCGATATTGTGCGTTGTTGGAAGACTATTTTTGACCAGAATTGGATGGACTTGACATCAGAGATATGTGATTCCAACAGTAAGGTGCTACATGCCGCTCATCTGGTCAAACAATTAATGCATTGAAAGGGAAGTTCGGTAATTGTGTTATCTCGAGAAATGGTCTCGTTCATGCGATTTAACGCCGTTGGATTTCTTTTTATGTTGTTAACGTTAAGTCATTTATTTATGACAACAAGTAAACAACGTTAGAGGAGCTCTGGGACAATGTCGAACGCGAAATTTCCAATGTTCCCGTCGATATGTTTGGAAGAGTGTTGGAAAATTGACTCCACAGAATCGATCGCTGCAAACGTGCTCGCGGTGGTCATATGAGCCACATTGAATTCCGAAGTGAAAAGCTTTTCATAGGCAAATTTTAATCTTGTAGATTTGCCATTGCCAGCCAAGAGGTGGTGCGGTTGAGAAAACTTTCTTTTAATACATTCTGATTTTGCCTTTGCCGAGATTTTTAACCTCGGGCACTGTGCGTAGCAGGCCAATGCACTACCAGCTGCACCACAGTGAGATGGATACTATATCTGGAGTAAATTTCAGCCCGATATCTCAATCATTCTTTGTTTTATTTAAATTCAAAATTGTTTTGTTGTCCCTATTGAGAAACCCTTTATATCACCCTCACACATCAATTGCAGCACAGAGAATATCAATTACATACTTTTTATTATGTTTTTGTTCCTTTGAGCTAAATGAAAACGTTGGCTTAATTTTAGCATATATGCACACATACACACACACATATACATACATACATATCTAGATATGTAGGTATGTATGCACATATACATATTGACTTACCTTCAACCGCAATTAAGCAGAAGTACCAGCTGGGCTGCAACATACCACACACATACTACAAAGAACGTAATCTGACAGCAAGAGCAAAAAGCAACGAGCTACATAAATTTCTGCATTCTCTCCACCCATGCTCCTTTGGCTCCTTCTTTGGCTAACTTACGTTTAGTTGAATTGGTGGTTGTCAAAATGCCAAATTGAATTCATTAGCAAAGACAAATTGTATTCAATCGACAACAACAGTAAAGTGGAAAAAGAAGCAGGCAAGAAACACACGTCGTCGTTGACATGCAAACATGTATGTATGTATGTAGGAATAACAGCAAAAACATCCAGCACTCTCTCTGCCACTGTTCTGCTTTTAATGAAATACCATAAAGCAACTATGTAGAAAAAGTTTAGTATAAAAAGAGAAATCCAAAATATACTAATTTTCCGCAATCATATACAGACATATACATATGTACATATATACATATGTATATATGTACTAAGTATGTCCTCTTATGGTATATGCACCCAACGGGAAAGGAAGCACTCCAGAAGTGTTTTATTTTTACTGACACTGGAGCGTTAGCCTGTCAGCAGTAAGCACTCCCTTGTTACAGTATAGCTCATATACTTTTACATTGCATGTCATAAGAAGTAAGCACTCAGATGATGATCTCTAGAACCGCTGAAAAGAGCGCAAGGAGAGCATGACTGTTAGGGACACAGAAAGAAAACTCTCATCTGTCTCTGAGTAATACTTATATTCAAACATATGTTTCTCAATCTCATGAGAACTTCCTATAAGAATCAAAAAAACAAAGTCAGTTGTCCCAATGTAAATTTTTTGCGAGCGCTTCAAATTTACCAATGGATTCGTACATGCATACACACAAGCCTTCATGTATTAGTTAGAGCGTGAGTTAGTTTAAGTGCGAGTATCCAAAGAGCCAAATGACATTACATGCATATTAGAGAGAATCGTTTGTTGTTTTTTGTTTTTTCGAATATATAATTCATACATAACTGTAATTTATGTGCGTGAATTTATCACCGTGTGAGAGTTTTTCTGCTGCTGTCGCATTGAAAACAAGAAAACAATTAAAAACAATATGCAGGTGAAAGAGAAAGAATTAAAGTGAATGAAAAGGTATGTTTACATTTCAACCTCTCTCTGATGTGCTGAAAGTATGTATGTATGTGTATGTTTGAATTTGTAGAGTGGTAAATGGGATGAGATTCGATTTGAAGGTGGGCAGGCATAGCGTTTGGTCTTCTGGACCATTGTTCTTTGCGCAGATAAAGGAAGTTGAAATAAATAATGTAAGAGCAAAGAGGAAAAGGAAAGAAGAATTGTACACCCCCATTCATATGGAGAAGAAAGTCAGCGGTTTTCCTGTTAGGTGCTTTCACAAAGCACTTCGTTGTCTTGCAGGAGTTGACTCTGGACCATCTTTCTCTATTAACATAACGCATGGATTCGTTGAATAATTCCTGTCAAACTGACGGCAATGATTTGTCCCGTGTCCCCGTGTCCATTGGTTTGCCGCAAAGCCGCTATTGGCCAATTCATCAGCCATTTCATTGCCATTCAGACCGAAGTGTCCTAGCACCCAAACTAGACATAACCTAATCGGTCTCTCGACACTGTTAAGATTTACCTTACAATCGCTTACGTTCTTCGAAAGGTTCGCGGAGTTTTCTAGTTTCCAGTTTCTTTAGAATAGCGCAGCTGTTTCGTCGACCAGGTACCAACCACAACCGGTTCCAATTAAGGTTTTTTATGGATGACTTATGGATTACTCCATTGATTTCACTCACGATATTTCACATTATTCTTGATGCCGAATGTGATGTTGGGCACTGTTAACCGGCATTGAAAACAATGGGCACTGCTCCGATAATTGGCGGTGAACCCGCGTGTGTCTCATATCATTTTCATCATGCCGAATTACGTTTGATTTGAATATATAAATCAAGGTGGAAGCAAATCAAGCAGACAACATTTAGAACAGCAACTGCAGAGGTATTTATAGCTTATTTATAGACTCAATGATGCCCAGACACACTTCTTTCATGCCTGTTTAGTGTAAAGACTGTGGCCGTAAGCAGGACTCTAAGCCACTCTGTGTACAACAGTCGGCTTTAAGCCCCAATTGTTGCCGAAAGTTCTACGGCACTGCCAGGACATCTGAAGTGCACGAGATATTTTCCGCTCAACATGACTTTTCCACGAAAGTTTCGAATCTCGAGATACCGCTAGGTACTTCGCTTCCGTAAATAAAAGCAGGGATATTCTCTTCAGTATTGTGAATTGAAGCCCTTTCTGATTGCGCCTTCAAGTAATGAGAATTAATCTACTTTCATTTGGGTTCATAGAGGGACGCTGGCCAGCGCACCATTGGTCGATCGTATCCAAGGACTTCTGCAAATCGCTCGCAATGACTGACATAACATCATGTACACACATCATCCGCGTAAGTTTGGACGCCAAGATTCTGTATTTCACTCAGAAGAGAGTTCACAACGAAGAAATAACACTCACAAGGCGATGTCCCTTGGCAACTAACGACCACCGTGAAACTATCATCATTGTTATCTCCAGTCATGGATAGTTTCTTGGCTAACATAGAATGAATCCGTCTTAAAGTGCCTTCTTCAGAACCATACCCTCTACACATCGAATCAAAGATAGCATTGCCGAAAGCCACCTTCGATATCAACAAATGCCCTATTTAAATCGGGTGGTAAAACACCGGTGGTCGCTGTGGCTTAGTGGTAGTGCGTTGGAATGCTGCGCAGAGTGTCCGGGGTTCGAATCTCGGCACAGGCAAAATCAAAAAGTAGAAAAAATAATCTTTCTACACGGCACCACCTCTTGGCAGGCAATGGCAAACCTACAAGAGTAAAAATTGCTATGAAAAGCTTTTCACTTCGCCGTTCGGATTCGGCATTAAACTGTAGGTCCCTTCCATTCATATACAAATATAACCCGCACAACATGAGTGGATGCGAAAAGCTCGGCCTAGGCCCTCCATGGGCTGTTGTGCCATTAAAAGTAAAGTAAAAAGGTAAAACACCGGTTAACCGAAAACCGCTTTTATTCCCTTTACTTTACATCACTAGCTCACAATTTTTGTACTGATGTTACTAATGAGCTTCCTGTGCTCGTAACTACTTACCATAAAAAGCTTTGAGCATTAATCGTCATTGCTAGTTCAGAAAAATTTCAGTCTTACCTTCTTACTTTTTAGGCCCAAATGTAATCTTTTTTTTTAACCTTAAAATAATCCTCGGGTTAATTAGAACCTTGTGGGTACAAGGTGGGGCAAAAGTAATCTCATAATGTGAATGTTCTATAATTTTTGCAAATGGCGTCAAAAGTCAATGTGCTTTGACATTTATGTTGGCGGGAGTTAGTGAATTTGTTGACAACAAGCAGTTCGAGCAACGATGGAGATTTTGAAAAACCAATTTCCTTGCAGTGTGATCTGCCGTTTTTTGCAATTTCAATTGGCCGGCCAGATTGCCAGATCTGACGGCGTCAGACTTCTTCCTTTGGGGCTTTTTGAAATCTTACGTTTACCACCGCAAACCACAAAAGTTGCTTTCGACTTGAAAGCTAACATTGAAGAAGAAATCAGATGTTTTGCCGTGAAACGAGCATAAATGTGCATTAACTGAGGAGGTTGTCACTCGACCGATATCATTTTTCCAACTTAATTCAATCAATTTACAAATAAACTTCAAATAAACTTTCCCGTGATAACAGAGAAAGTCCAATTTTATTTATGTTTTCTAACAAAATGGCAGTCAATTTACATTATGACATTACTTTTAACCCACCTTGTACTTGTACCATATTGGTTTCCTTTTAGTATGCACAGCTCCACCCTCTGCAACTGGTTGTATTCTCATCATCAGTAAACCTCATACACATCGATATTGATTGACTCTTAAAACGAAAAAATACTGACCCGCATTCACGTCATTGGCATATGTCAATCAAGTGACGAGCATATTCATTCCACGCATCCACGCATTCACGCATTCAATAACCTGCCTCCACATGTGTATGTATGTATGTATGTATGTATAAATAAATGCTGTGGATGATACATGCATGAGCGTCGGTCGCTCTTCCTTGATAGCTACGATGAAAAATTTATACATAAAATGTAAAAATATTGACAACTATTTACTTTAAAAGTTATGTTGACCGCAGCCACCATTTGCCACGAATAATCTTGTATATTTTTGTTGAATTTTACTTTTATTTTTGTGGCTCCAGTCAATAAATCTCACTGAGACCTTTCCCACGAACCGTTATTTAATAAAATCAAATAAAAAAAATGTTTGACTTACGAACGATTTTAGTGAACGCTAATTGCACTACAAAAATCACATACATATTTAATTTTCCTTGTTGCTTCGTTTTAGAAAATCAAATGATGCAGTTCCTAATATTTGTTGATGCTCGTCCATTTAAAACCAATTTGCAATGGAGTAAAACCAGCAAGAAAGGAGTGTTCGAAATCGAAAAGCGCTGTACTCATAATCTCGTCGGCAAAAACAAACAAAAAAGGTTTTTTTCCGATCATTTTAATCTACTTAAGTACACATAAGAACACAAAGAGATTGCACGAGTGAGAGCGTGCAGCGTAGATGCGCTGGATTGATATGCTTATTTCTTTGGTGAAAAGGAGCTTAACTTGAGTTATGCTAAAGCGTTATATTTACATGTAAGTGACATAGTCCCACTGTTTCAAGACTGCACCTGTATCTTCATCTCTTATACTATATCGTATAAGAGGTTTAAGCGCAGAGCGTGGATTATATATAAAATTATTAAGCTATGCAGTTATTTTTAAGGTATATAAAAAACTCAGTAGCAGTAAGCTTCTAAACAGCAACTAAAAGAAATAGAAATAAAACTTTCATTTGTAAAAGCAAACAATTTCAATTTGCTATTTTTTAAAGACAATAATAAATAAAACTTTCATTTGTATATATATGTAAATATGACACGAACTTTGAGAAGACTTCTCTGGCTACTCTTTCGAAATCGACTTATTTGTTATACTTACTTATTCTCTTGTGTTTATTTTCTTTTTTATATTCCGTTACGGCTAATAATCTTTGAATTAGTAGATAAAGAAAAGAACAACTAAAACTCTCATACCGCCCAGTTGACTTGCTTGCTCGTACTCTCTCTCTCACATTTGTTCGTGTTTATCTCTCTTTGAGAGATAATCTCTTCCATAGATATTGAAATATATTCGTTCTCTTCTTGTGATTTTACCACAAACTCGGTACAAAAATTGTGAGCTAGTGATGTAAAGTAAAGAGAATAAAAGTGGTTTTCGGTTAACCGGTGTTTTACCACCCGATTTAAATAGGTGCCGAAAAAACCGGTGCAAAAAAATAATTACTCTAAAAACCGAAAATGTATTCAAACAAAACACATATACATTATACAGTATACATTAAAATAGCTTAAATTACTTAGCTTAGATAATATAAAACAAGCAAATGGAAAATAACCTTATCCAAGCTGTAGAGTAAAATGCTGGCAAACAGTTCACTAAAATACAAAACAGAAGTTACAAAAGAGTGTATTTTAAAGGTTTGTTTTACTTTTCTAACCTGTTACTCAATATTTTAGTCAATAATCTGTTTTTTCCACCGTTCCTTCATCCTTGGAAAAGTGTTAATAAAAACCGATTTTTATCACAACTCTTTTGGTTTAACCTACCGGTTTTTTGCATGCATCCCTAATGCGAGCATACTGTGGCACATGTTTCTAAAATTAAGAAACTACTTTAAAAACAATTCAAAGAGTTAAAAGTCAAAGGTCGTGAAGGTTTTTTTTTTATACTTTTCTCGCGCAAATAAGGTTGCATTTGCCATTTTTCCTACATTTTCCACTAGGTAATCCTTACTTACTTACTTAACTGGCACTACAACCGATGATCGGTCTTGGCCGCCTCTAGATAATCCAGGAATAATTTTATTTCCATTGCTTTTTGAAGCTTAATGGTATTTTTTATTGCCGTCACTTGTGTCTGCGTATTTATAGTGTGTGAACGAACTTGTGTGTGTGTGTGTGTGTGTGTGTGTGTGTGTGTGTGTGTGTGTGTGTGTGTGTGTGTGTGTGTGTGTGTGTGTGTGTGTGTGTGTGTGTGTGTGTGTGTGTGTGTGTGTGTGTGTGTGTGTGTGTGTGTGTGTGTGTGTGTGTGTGTGTGTGTGTGTGTGTGTGTGTGTGTGTGTGTGTGTGTGTGTGTGTTTATAGAGGTGTCACAAAGCATTGAAAGCCGAAATGCGAGACTTGCCTTTCGACTCACCCACTAAAAACCCATCAGAGCTCCGATTCCCTCCTTCCGTGGAACAACCGTCAGGTATTACTTCGCCGAGGGGCAGCTGCCTACTTATTGCCTAGAAGTGGGGAGACTTCCAATAGAAAGTATATGAAAGGCTTCTAATCCTATGTTTAAGAAAGGTTTAAATAAGTTTTGTCATTGGCATCACTTCCACGAAGCTGCTTTAAGAAGGTTAACAAAATATTATTGCAGTACTTTGCATTCTTGAGAAGGTAAGTAAAATTTTGTTCTCTTATTTTTTTTCGAAAACTTTCATAAATCTATTTTGGGAGCTAAGTATAAAGAAGTTTCTGTATGGCTTTTAATATTGTTTCTTGTTTTCGTTATTCAAAAACTACAGTTGACTCAATATTTGCGGTAATTCCGGTTTTGGATCAGTTCAACATTTTTGGTTAGTTCAACAAGATTTACATTAAAGTCGAACAATTTAGTCAAGAATTTAAATTTTTCGACCGCGTATGGTGAATCTTATAGATTTTTCGTTGTTGAACATAAATCTGAAAACAGAATTTTAGTTTTCGAGAAATTTGAAACCAAAAATCAAGAAAATCGTTTTTACTATACTACTGTGGGCAAAAGTTAGTAAGACTTTGTTCATAATTTCAAATTTTTTTATTCATTCTTCCAAATCTATTTCGTCCCCTTCAAAGTAATCCCCCCCGGCCCCAATACACTTGTGCCAACGTTTTTTCCAATTCTTGAAACAGTTGTTAAAGTCAATTTCCGGAATAGCCTTCAATGCGCTTAGCGATTCATGTTTAATGTCTTCAATTGACTCAAAACGGTAACGGTGTCCACGAAGCGGTTTTTTGAGTTTAGAAAATAGCCAAAAGTCACACGGTGCTAAGTCAGGCGAATAGGGTGGTAGGGTGGTTGCGGAACGAGAACGATATTAGTCGAATTTTTGGCAAAATGGTCTCGTAAAACCAATGCAGTGATTTTGGAACCAATCGTGCATTCACTCTTCTTAGGCCCAAATGATGTTTTAAAATGGTTTTCACTGATCCTTCCGATATTTCAACGATGCCAGTAAGGTCTCTGACTGTTAATCGTCGATTCTCGAGCACCAATTCCTTGATTTTATTGACGTGTTGATCATCAGTTGATGTTGATGGCCGTCCTGGACGTGGTTCGTCGTCAACGCGTTCTCGACCATCTTTGAACAATTTGTACCAATCAAAAACACTTGCTCGCGACATACAATTATCACCGAAGGCCTTTTGCAACATTCTGAACGTTTCGGCACCAGAAATTTGATTCCGCACACAAAATTGAATGGAACTTCTTTGTTGAATAATTTCATTGTGAAAATCGCCGAATGCACTTTTTGTACTTCAGAACTTCAGAAAGACAAGCGTATACTAAACACTAATGATTATTTTGATGTGACATTTGGCACAGATGTCACCGACAGTCAACCAACCAACCTTAAAAAAATACTATTTTGATGAATGGGTTTCCGCGCGAAATTTTAATTAAAAAGTCTTACTAACTTTTGCCCACAGTAGTACTTTGTGGTATTTTTGCAACAGTCCAAAAAAAAGGCTTCCACAATCTTAATTAAACTCAAAATCAATAGCTCGTTGCGATCGTTAACAACTGCCGTTTTATAGCTTTCAAATAATGTTTAGCTTAGGTTTCGAAAAAGTAAATATCCGCCCTTCTACTCGGAGGCAACTATGCCCATTGTTATTACTTTACTTTTTACTTTTAATGGCACAAGTGAACGGCGAAGTGAAAAGCTTTTCATAGGCAATTTTTACTCTTGTATGTTTGCCATTGCCTGCCAAGAGGTGGTGCCGTGTAGAAAAATTGTTTTTTCTACTTTTAAATTTTGCCTGTGCCGAGATTCGAACCGCGGACACTCTGCGTAGCGGTCCAACGCACTACCACTATGCCACAGCGCCCATTGTGATTGCCTTAAAAAATTTTAAATATTGTTACTTTGCGATGACTTAAGGCATCAGAAAAAAAGAAGGCTTCAAAAAGACAGCCATGGAATGGCTCTTTTTCGATTTGAACGAATGCTTCTATTTACTTTCCAAAGGCAGCTTCTCTATTTCTTCCCAACGCAGCTATGACTACCCTTTATCTTCCCAGAATCAGCCTTCCTAGTAGCTGCTTGGCGTGGCGGTGAGTAAGCTGACTCTCAATGACATCATATGCTAAAAAAATATGATGTGGGATACGGAGAGTAAGGCTTTCACGCTGTATCTTGAGAGTATATATAAAAGAGAGCACGTGGTGAGAGAAAATACATAACGAATGAGATTACAAGTATCTACGGTCGTTCTCTTCTTCGTTTTCTCTCGTAGGAGAAACACACCACCAAGTAGGAGAGTTTCATATACACGTAATTCAGAATTTAAGCTGAACGCTCGCAAGCATTCAGTTTTAAAGCTGTAATCGGTGCTTCACTACAGAGCTTATTCTTCTTAGTATTTTCTTTTGCTCTTTCTCAACATTACAATTTGACTCAAAGAGAAAAAAAAAACATTCGTACTCGTACCGGTTTGCCTCCACCTGTGCATGCAAAGCATTCATTTTTCTACTTACAACCCAACCACGTTCCTTTATACATAGCATATTTGTGTAGTTAGAAGCAAACATGAACAAACATGAACAAACATGCCGACCTTTGGCATGCATATTATTTTTGTTCAAGCAACATGACATATTTTCATGTTTTCCACCAAAACAACATTTTCCTCCATTTTACTTATGGTAGCTGTGATGTTGCTTTTGCTTGCTACTCTCATCTCATTGCTTGTAATTTCGTTTATTCGTTTTCGTCTGTTTTTCAGCTTGCATCAGCATCAGCAACAACAACAACTAGAATAGCAGCAGCAGCAGCAGCAGCAGCAGTTGTTGCAGCTACTATTTACTAAACGACGAATTCCTACACGGATCGCAAGTTCACTTACTAACATTTGCTGAGATTTTTCGTCCTTCATTTCATATACATCCTACATTTTATTCATGTAGTGCAGTGCAGCGCGGCAAGGACCAAGCGTTGTAAGACCAACTGCTGCTGCAGCTGCAGCTGCTTGTACACATTCTTGATGTTTGTTGGCAATCTCATGTATGCATGCCATGCCCATACGTAGTGAAATTCACTTTCAAATTACATTCAATTGCAGCGTTCTGGCAAAATGTGCGCAAAAAGAGAAAATAACTACTTAGTACCGCTGCATAACCACTACTAAGCAATACATACATACACACGCACACACACACACACATACATATCCACATTAGTGGGTTATGTAAAAAAAAGAGACAAGTGTTTTAAACTGAGAGCTGGAAACTCGAAGAGAAATTTGCTGAGTGTAGCAGATCACAAAGAGATTGCTGCAGGTAAACAATTTGTGTCGAAGAAAATTGTTCTACTCTCATTCGCTCCCATCCTCATCCTAACGGGTCTTTCAATAGAAACATAACAATTTATTATTAATTAACTACAAAATCATTTTTAAAATAATTTGTTTTTAATGTGGCAATGACAAATGACATTCAAGGTTTTATTTTTTATCATAGTTCAGTTCACGAACGAGGAATTGGGCATCTCTCTAACCACATTGGGGCGAATTTTGCATAAAGAACTTGGCCTACATCCTTACAAGACCAAATTAATACAAGAATTAAAGCCTCGTGATCATTTCAAGCGCTGCGGTCGCTGTGGCGTAGTGGTAGTGCGTTGGGCTGCTACGCAGAGTGTCCGGGGTTCGAATCTCGGCACAGGCAATATCAAAAAGTAGAAAAAATAATTTTTCTACACGGCATCACCTCTTGACATTGCTGGCGAAGGCAAACCTACAAGAGTAAAAATTGCTATGAAAAGCTTTTCACTTCGCCGTTCAGATTCGGCATAAAACTGTAGGTCCCTTCCATTCATGTACAAATATAACACGCACAACATAAGTGGATGCGAAAAGCTCGGCCTAGACCCTCCATGGGCTGTTGTGCCATTAAAAGTAAAGTAAAGTAAGATCATTTCAAGCGCCGAAATTTATCCGATTGAGCTCCTGCATTTCATCGAAAAATCATCTTTAGCGATGAAGCTCATCTTTGGCTTAATGGCTTTGTATTACCGGACAGCAACAACAAACACACATGCGCTTCAAGAAATTTCATTGCCATACACAAAATGTAACCGTGTGGTGTGAATTTCATGCCCGAGGTGTGATTGAATTGTATTCTTTCGTCGATGAAAATTATCGCCTTGTTCGCTAACGTGCCAACGTTGGAAGACTATTTTTGGCCAGAATTGGATGGACTTGAGATCGGTGATGTGTGGTTCCGACAAGATGGTGCCACATGCCACACAGCACAGATCAAACAAATGGTCTATTGAAGGGGAAGTTCGGTAACCGTATAATCTCTATAAAGAGCCACTTCGCTCATGCGATTTAACGCTGTTGGATTTCTTTTTATAGGGGTTACATTAACTCGTTGGTTTACGCCAACAAGCCAACAAACAACGTTAGTTGAGTTCAGAAACAATATCGAACGCGAAGTTGCCAAAGCTCCAGTCCAAATGTTTGGAAGAGTGTTGTAAATTGAATCTTGAACCTATAGAATCGACCGCTGCAAACGTGCTCGCGGTGGTCATATGAGCAATCATATCGAATTCCATACATAAGTAAATGTCTCTCAATATCTCAATTATTCTGTGTTTTATCTAAATACAAAATTGCTACGTCCCTATTGAAACCCCCTTTATGAAGTGCACTCTTTACAATACCAAAAAGCATCAAGCCAGCGCAGTAACCTTCGCTGTCTTATTTGTTCTCTTCTTGTAGCTGTTGGTTGTTTCTCTGTTTTGCCATTTGCTCATTCTCTCTCTCTCTCTCTCTCTCTCCCTTGGTAAATGTTTGTTATCGGTTTTATGTATGATTATAAGTAAATATATCAAGTTCTCTTTTGATTTTAACAATGATTCTGTTAAAAGTATATCACTCAACTTATTGCAGGTGGCAACTAGTTCTGGAGGACCAAAAAAGTTCAAAGTTCACCCAGAACGCTATGATGACGAACCACGTCCAAGACGGCCATCAACATCAACTGATGATCAACACGTCAATAAAATCAAGGAATTGGTGCTCGAGAATCGACGATTAACAGTCAGAGACCTTACTGGCATCGTTGGAATATCAATATCGGAAGGATCAGTGAAAACCATTTTAAAACATCATTCGGGCCTAAGAAGAGTGAATGCACGATTGGTTCCAAAATCACTGCATTGGTTTTACGAGACCATTTTACCAAAAATTCGACTGATATCGTTCCGCAACCACCCTACCACCCTATTTGCCTGACTTAGCACCGTGTGACTTTTGGCTATTTTCTAAACTCAAAAAACCGCTTCGTGGACACCGTTACACCGTTTTGAGTCAATTGAAGACATTAAACATGAATCGCTAAGCGCATTGAAGGCTATTCCGGAAATTGACTTTAACAACTGTTTTGAGAATTGGCATTACTTACTTTGAAGGGGACGAAATAGATTTGGAAGAATGAATAAAAAAATTTGAAATTATGAACAAAGTCTTACTACTTTTTGCCCACAGTAGTAGACCTCAGATCCTTGGACCGTTTTCGGTCCCATTCACGACGCAACTGCGCCTGTTTCAAGGACTGCAAATTTTTATGATGCTTAGCACAGACCCTGACCTCTAAAATGGACTATACGCCAAGTTATCCATCGGATTGAGATCCGGCGAATATGATGGCCATTCTTGAGATGTAATAAACCAAGGAAAATGAACCCTACACCATTCTTGTATCGTTTTGACTCTGTGAGCAAGCGCAGAGTCTTACTAGAAAGTCCAATCATTATCGCCAAAATGCTGTCTTGCAAATCCCATTCCATACCATGACGGATTGCGGATTTTGGCAAGGTTGAATGATGAGTGATGGTCCAGGAGCCTCTATTGACCAGCTTCTGACATTTTGACGCGACTATTAGCTTATTCAACAGCACACAGCTTTCCATCTATGAAGATGATATTTTCCAATTCAATTACTGCGGCCCGACTTTGAAGTAAGCGAAATCTTTGGAGTCGTCCGTCCGCGTTTGTTTTCATCCTTAAGTGACTGGCCTTTTTGGAGCTTCCAAGCATTAAGTCCAAGTTCGTTTTTTGCTACAAGTCGAACTGATTCACTAATTCACGATTGATGCCAGTTTGGTGAACAACTTTTCTCATGGAAGCCACTTTAGCCGCTTTTGAACGATTTTACGATTCGTGGGATTGTTGGTGGGTTTTCTGCCTCTTCCTGGACAGTCGTCTTCTTGAGCCAGCTCCTTAAACCGTTTAACTTCACGAGAAACGAATGAACGAGCAATGCAAAGCTGCCGCGCAATCTAACAATTGCGTTTGCCTCTAGTTGGTGAAATGTTATAGCTAACCGATTTTTTGACTAAGTAAAATAAATAACTAAATGAAATCTAGACTACACCAAAAAATTAAATCAGATTCGCTCTCGATTACGTAAAATAATACTAAGAGAATGAAGAAAATTACAGAAAAATTACATGCTTTATTGGTAGTAAGAAATGGTTTGAAGATCTCCGATAGGCTAAGAGACTTATTAACCGAATCGCCATTAACTGTAAGCAAAACACCCACCAATATAATTTTTCGGCTTATCTGTGGAAAATTGCAAAGTGAGTGTCGTCGCATTTTTGCAACATTAGCCTAAAATGGGTTAAGTGCCAGATATTTTTGATTAACAAAAATTAAGAAAATATTAATTGAAGCAGTATGTACGTACTGTAATAAACCACTCCTCGACCAACGAACCGTTGCCAAGTAAACTATTATTTCACATCTTCCTTTACTATTTCACGGCAGAGCGATTAAGAGTTACCTCTCTCACTCAAACACACACACACACACACACGCACACACTTATACTCGTATGCACATCAAAGTATTGTTAGTATAAGTAATAGTCTTAATTTTCTTAAATTTACTTCTTACTTCATTTATTCATCTCTCTTCTTCTACTCCTACTCCTGCTTCTGCTTGTGCTTCTCTTTTACAGCTTAGTTATTTCACATTTTATGCAATTCATGTTCGTGCTAATGAGAACATTTTAAGTGACCTCAAGCATTAATTTTAACCTTCAATTACATGAATATTATATACTCGTACTTTATAACCAGAGGTAAAAATTATAAAAAGTGGAAGCACAAAAAAAAAAAAAACATTTCATTATAAAACAAAATAGCGCACAAAATGAGCTTGACGAAGAAAAAATTGAGTATGAAAAAAAAAAAAAAACTAGCAAAATTTATGCATAGGAGAAAAAGGAACAAAAAACGAATAACGGCAACAAAGAGAGAATAACAGAAATTGTTAATGAATTTTTGCACCGCTCACGCTGCTGCTACTGCTGCTACTGCTGCTGGTGTTGCCAGGTAGGAAGGTGTAAAAATGAAGATTAAAATGTAAAAAAAAGAAGACATTTTCTTTAAAACTAATTAAAATTAATTAGAGGTGGGAAATTTTTACAATGATATTAGTAGCACAATTAAGAGCCGTTAAAGATTAAGGGAAGTTGGTAATGATGAAATTAAGTGGTGTGTTGTTGTTGTTGTGGCTGTATTGAGGCTGTATTGAGTTGTAAAGCAACGTCGATGCCACAAGGCATCGCAGAGAATTACTTAAGTATTCTGATACTTGGACATGGACATGGACATGAATATGGATATGGACATGGACATGGCCATTTAATATCGAATACAAGCAATCAAAGCATTTCTTCGGCATCTAACGTTGAGTCCTCACATAAAGAGGAGAATAGAAAAAAGAAAAAACAAACCAGCGTTCTTGATCAAATAACTAGTAACAAATAATAATAGCAACAACAACAAGAACAACTACAACAACGACAAGGACAACTAACAACTTGAACATGAACATGAACAAAGATTCAAAATGCACACACACATACACACACACACATACTTATATATAGGAAAAGTGCTACACACTACCAAAAAATAAGTAAAAAAAAAAAAAATAAATACTAGAGCACAAAAAGTCCCAAAAGCGCACTAAACTCGTACTAAATAAATTGTTTACACAGCAAATTGATCCCAAGCGTGTATTAGATGAAGAAAAATGAGATGAGTTCACATAACGAAAGCAACAACAACTATCGCAAAAAGCGATTCGACAGTAGAAGCAGCAGCAGCAGCAGCAGCAGCAATGGCAGCCAGCAGCAGTACAAACAACAAAAACTAAACCAAAATGTTTCGTCAATTGCACAAAGGCAAAGAGTCGAGAGTCCAAAGTGAGAAGAAACGAAAATTTGTTACGAATCCAGTTAGCGTTAGCGGCTGCAAAATCAACAGCAGCAGCAGCAGCAGCAGCTGAAACATCAACAACATATTTTTTTTTTTTTTTTTTAATTTTCTTTTTTCATGACAATGACGTTATGTTGGTTTTCTCGAATACAATTTCTATTTCTTCTTTGCCAAATTGCTCAGGCGTAAATTGCATGGATGTGGCTAAGGAATAATGAAGCTTGTTATAAATACATTGTGGAAATGACACAACAACGAAAATGTTGCGCGTCCTCGTCAATTATGGGCTTCAGTTTCAATCCTTGACCTAATTGTAGTTATTGCAAAAGCTTAAATTGTACAGCACATGTGTACTTAGTGTAGTGGTAGAGAGAGCGTGAGCGAGGGAGCGAGAGGACGAAAAGTTGTGAGAATGGAATAGTCTGGCAGACGAAAATGAGCGAAGGAGCTTAGGTACATAACTGTTAATATACATTAATCAATTTTGAGTCAATATTTGAGGCTATAAAGTGTGTTGAAAAGAAGAGCTGGGCTCAAGAAATATATGGCAAGTTATAATTTTTATATGTCAGAACATAACTCAAAAGAAAAGATGCTGTTCTTTTGAACAGTATGGAATGAAAAATATCTGTAATACTTTTCATTTTCTTCACTCATTACCAGGGCAAGGAATTCCATGCAAATGCATGTTCTTTTGCAGGGTATCTCAAAAGTGATATGGTTAAAGTTATCTTTAAGAATCATGAAATTTGCTTTAAAATGCCATTCAATCGTTAGCTAATATTTTACATATTGTTGCAAGACTGTGCATATCTTTGCATATTTTACACATAAATTCATATTGTTTGCATATTTTCGGAAAATTGTTTGAATACGAAATGTTAACAACTTTTTAGTTAACATACATCCATTTACAGGGTGCGGCAGGTATTTGAGTATACAACTAAAATGTATAATTTTTAGGGAACCTATTGTAATTTGATTAAATTTTTACAGCAAACTGAGTGACACCCAAGTTCTTCAATAAACGCAGCTTTAATTAAATTCTCTGCCGGAAACGTTTGCATACCCGAAACAAATGATCTTCATCCATAACCGTCAATACTCAATATCAGTATCAATAC
The DNA here is from genome assembly GCA_958295655.1 of Palloptera scutellata. Classification (NCBI taxonomy): domain Eukaryota; kingdom Metazoa; phylum Arthropoda; class Insecta; order Diptera; family Pallopteridae; genus Palloptera; species Palloptera scutellata. The sequence goes on from OY282450.1 coordinate 72,017,020, forward strand.
CGTCAATAATAGCTGTTCTTAGAGAATCAAGCAAGTTATGGGGAAATGTTTATTGGTCTCGCGTCCAACAACGCCCCATACATATAAGTTCAAAGGATTAAGATTCGGGGAGCTAGGTGGCCACATGTTTGGGGTTACGTGTTCATGCCGATTCTCGAACGACATCCAATACTGCGTCGTCATGGCCTTGTGAGAAGGAGTAGGAGTGCTGTTGTACTACGTATGGCCTCTCACCATGCGCATTATATATCCAGCGTTTCACAACTGTTTCCAAAACCTCAATGTAGTCAACAGCATTCTTCCGAAGATCTTGAGGAAAAAAGTGGGCTGGCATGACGTGTCCTTCGTTACTCACCACTCCCAAAACTATGACAGTTGTCAGAAACTTTTGTGAAATGGTTAAAGTTATCTCTATGAATCATGAAATTTGCTTTAAAATGTCATTCAATCGTTAACTAATAATTGCAAGACTGTGCATATTTTTGCATATTTTACAAATAAATTCATATTGTTTGCATATTTACGGAAAATTGTTTGAATACGAAATGTTAACGTACATCCATTTACAGGGTGCGACAGGTATTTGAGTTTACAACTATAATTTGTATAATTTTTAGGAAAACTATTGTAATTTGATTAAATTTTTACCAGGTATACAAGTATGAAGTAAGTAATGACATCTCTGTGTCGCTAGGTAAAACTATACAGAAAAAAAACTTTGACAGAACCAAATCATTGGCGCCATTTCTTCGCATTTAGTTCTGTCAACAATATTCACAAACTACGATATGCCGGCATAATTGATTTTCTGTTTCCAATTGAAGAAATCTGCTTTGAAATCGCATCGAATACTTGTGGAAGCTTAAACCAGGCCAGCACGCTCTAGGCAAAACACAGTGCAACGAGTGGTTCAATAAGTTTAAAAGATGTGAGAAACGAAGAACGTGGAAGACCACCGAAAAAGTTTGAAGATGCCGAATTGCAAGCTTTACTCGATGAGGATGAGGATGATGGTCAAACGCAAGAACAACTTGTAGAACAATTATGGTACCATAAATGTGACCCAACAATGCATTTTTCAACTGCTGCTGTTTAAGAGCCATGGGATTGATTTTGAAAGTGGGACGTTGGGAAGATGGGTGCCGCATGTATTGACTGAAAGACAGCAAGAAAATCGAAAAACCACCTATGAGATGTTGCTCGCCAGGTACAAAAGAAAGTCATATCTTCATCGAATTGTTACTGGCGATGGATCTGGCAAATGAATCTTTCCTAAACATAAACGATCATATGTTAAGCCCGGTGTACCGGAAGCCAAGCTAAATCGACAGCGAAGCCAAATCGCTTCGGAAAGAAGACAATTCTATGTGTTTTCTGGGATCAGCGAGCTGTTATCTGGTTTGACCTTCTGAAACCAGGTGAAACAGTTACTGGTCAACGCTACCAACAGCAATTGGCCGATTTGAACCATTCGCCAAAAACGTCAACAATATCAAGCTAGGCAACACAAAGTGATTTTTCTTGATGACAATGCACCATCACATCGAACAAGAACAAAACAGACTCGGGAATTGGCAGATTCTTACAGCTGGGAAGCTCTTCCTCCCCCTTGCGGCTTATTTACAAGACTTGACTCCATCTGACTACCACTTATTTTGATCAATGTAAAATTAAATAAAAGTAAATCAGTCCTTGGTGACTTTTCAAATGAAAACGCTCGATATCTGCTCTTATACATGGACGACGTCCAGGTTCCCCACTCGAACATAGCGAAATACCTTGGAATAACCCTTGATGCAAAGCTCCACTGGAATGAGCACGTAGAAAATAAACGGGATGAGCTCGATCTAAAATATAGAACCATATACTGGCTCCTGGGTAGAAACTCGGCACTATCCATTCACAATAAAATAGTCACATTCAACCGAATACTTAAGCCCGTGTGGACGTAGGTACAACTACTTAGGTACTTAATAACAATAATTTTATAGTATAAGAAGTTTTATTTTTTTCCCGAAAAAAAAAAATCAATTATGTACGAATGTAAATTTAGATTCTTTAGTGCATGAAATTCCTTGCGCTAAGGTCTCATTACTTCTTTAATCTAGAAAAGCTCAACGAAAATGTAAAAACACACATAAGTAATTGAAAGCATATTTACAAGAAGTCGCTATGCTTTTCTTCGTACTCGTAACGATTCAATTCGACACGCAATTTAAACTTTTTCCTTTCTCCACTGTTGCACATTTCATTCCATTTCATTTCATATTATTCAAGATTTTAGCTCATTGGTCCCAGTTGCTCCAGCGCTCGTCGTAGTTGTTGTCATCTGCAGCACTGACGGCAAGCTGCTTTTACATAACAAACTTTATTCTTTTGTTTCTTCTAGAAAATCATGGCCCGGAGTAAATATGTCCTTGAAAAAGAATAAGAAAAATGCGCTTACACAAAAATAAAAATGAAACACTTCACTATTGCACCACTTGCACTTCCCCTCACTTGCACTTCCCCACACTAGCACTTCACCTCACTTGCATACACACACTCACACACACACACACACACACAAACGCAAGCCATGCACTTTGCTTTCGAGTCTGAGCAACTCTTGCACACCCTCGCTCACTCTCTCGCGCTCTGCGCTCTCTCTCTACTTACGGTACACTTTTGTATTTTGAAGCTCTGCCTAAATGCAACTCTAACTAGCACAGAAGAAGCTACAAGTATTTCCGACTTTTCTCGCTTCCACTTTCCTAAACGCAAAAGTTGAAATACATTTTATACAACATTTTTTATTTTACGTTTGCGTTTGGGAGTTTTTGCAGATTTAACGAATTATTACAAATGCAGCAAATATGCTGCACAAAACGGGACGAGCAAACGTGTTTTGATGGTTTCGTGCACTGGCACAGAGATGGCGCCCTAACACTTACTAATGCTGACGTTGACGTTGACGTTGAAGCTGACGCCTGGAACACTGTAGTGCAGTAAGTAGAGTGTTTGCCGTTAAAGTTTTGAATGTTTCATAGAAAAGTTTATTTCTTGAAGTTTTTTTTCCACGTTGTTGTTTTTTTCTTCTACAAGGTTGCTCTGTATTTTAGTCTCTTCTTGTTGCTGTGTGTGTGTGTGTGTGCATTTGTGAAATAAAACAGAGTGTCGGCGAGAATTACTCTCTTTAGTGTTGTTAAATTATTTTTCTTTGATATGCAGATACTAAAACGTTTGTGTATAAAAAAGCATATCTGAATTAGGCGATATTTACATGTGAGTGAGGAATCGTTATGAAGAATATAGGCTGTACATAATTTTGTTATACGAACACTGGACAACAAATAATTACGATGTGTAAACTGGGCCTAGTCCTCCATGAGCTGTTGTGCCATTAAATGAAGAAAATAAGCTAATTGGAAATAAAGCGTGTAATAAATGAAAACGTCTTAGAACTCCTAAATTATATAAAGATTTCAAATGGCTCAGGAGTACTACTACCAACTTCAACAGAAAATCCAAAATCAGCCTCCATACCAGTATGAAACCGGTAATGACATCTCTGTGTCGCTAGGTAAAACTATACGCTTTGTCAAACCAAATCATTGGCGCCATTCCTTCGCATTTAGTTCTGTCAACAATATTCAGTTCACAAACAATCAAGTTTCATACAACAACATATTTTTTTTTCGCTTTTTCGAGTAAAAATGTCGAATTTTGTGCCTTCAAACTATTTCTGTTTCCAATTGAAGAAATCTGCATTGGAATCGCATCGAATGCTTGTGGAATGCTGGCTTACGGCCAGCACGCTCTAGGCAAAGCACAGTGCAACGAGTGGTTCAATAAGTTTAAAAGTGGCGATTTTGATGTGAGAAACGAAGAATGTGGAAGACCACCGGGAAAGTTTGAAGAAGCCGAATTGCAAGCTTACTCGATGAGGGATGAGGATGAAGGTCAAACGCAAGAACAACTTGTAGAACAATTATGGTACCATAAATGTGACCCAACAATGCATTTTTCAACTGCTGCTGTTTAAGAGCCATGGGATTGATTTTGGAGGTGGAACGATGGGAAGATGGGTGCCACATGAATTGACTGAAAGACAGCAAGAAAATCGAAAAACCACCTATGAGATGTTGCTCGCCAGGTACAAAAAAAGTCATATCTTCATCGAATTGTTACTGGCGATGGATCTGGCAAATGAATCTTTCCCAAACATAAACGATCATATGTTAAGCCCGGTATACCGGAAGCCAAGCCAAATCGACAGCGAAGCCAAATCGCTTCGGAAAGAAGATTATTCTCTGTGTTTTCTGGGATCAGCGAGATGTTATCTGGTTTGACCTTCTGAAACCAGGTGAAACAGTTACTGGTCAACAGCAATTGGCCGATTTGAACCGTTCGTTGCGCCAAAAACGTCAACAATATCAAGCTAGGCAACACAAAGTTATTTTTCTTGATGACAATGCACCATCACATCGAACAAGAACAAAACAGACTCGGGAATTGGTAGATTCGTGCAGCTGGGAATCCGTCCCTCCCCCTTCCGGCTTATTCACCATACTTGGCTCCATCTGACTACCACTTATTTTCATATCTCTCAATTCCCATTGTAAGATGGGAAACATGTGTAGCTAGCAATGGCCATTACTTTGAAGATTGAATGTATAAGCATTTTTCTTAAATAAACGTGTATTTTCATAAAAAAAATTATCAGTTTCTTACTGGTACACCTGGTACTAACTTACTTACTTACTTAATCAGAGGACAGCCAAGTGGCCTTATGGATATCTTTATGTTGGAATCTGGTCGCCTAACACGATTTTTACTAACGGTAATGTTTCGTGCGGCGGCGACGTCGATCAGTCTCATGCCGTTATCGGTGGCTTCGTCGTGGAGACTGAATTTTCCGATCGTCGGACCAAAGAGTCTCTCCTTGCCCACCTTGGCATTAAAGTCGCCTAACACGATTTTAACATCGTGGCGGGCGAAATGCTCATAAGTTTTATCGAGGAGCTCGTAGAGTCATCTTCGGTCGTTTCATCCTTCTCATCCGTCGGGGCATGGACACAAATTGGGCTGATGTTGAAGAATTTTGCCTTGATGCGGATAGTGGCTAGGCGCTCGTTCACGGCCGTGAATCTCGAGACTAGATGACGCAGTCTCTTCCCAACCACAAATCCAACACCAAATTCGTGTCTCGACACATGACAGCTGTAGTAGATATCACAGGATGCTCTTTTGGAGCAACCCTGTCCCGTCCATCGCATTTCCTGTATAGCGGTGATGTCAGCTCTATATTGTTGGAGGACATCCACCAGCTGGATAGAGACACCTTCCCTGTAGAGGATTCGGACATACCAGGTGCATATCTGCAAATCGTTGTCCTTTGGGCGTCAACATTAGAGGGGTTCTTTATCCGAGTCTTATTTTGAGGATTCATTGCTGGGTATTTTAACGTGGTGGGTTCCAAGCCCGACGCACAACCATTCATTCAAGGCCATGGAGAAGCCCGCCGCACACATTAGTTAACTCACTGACGGTTGTCAGATCGCTATCCAGGGGACGCCACGAGGAGGCTGTGTGTCGACTTGAAACGTAGAAGCGCAAGGATCGACCATGGACGCACCTGCGACTGTCACGAACTTTACCTTGTATCCTACGCCCCAGGCCCCTCCCCCCCTGGTACTAACTACGGGGGAAATTTTAGCTAAGTCACTGATTCTAAGTAAACCTGGAAACATGTTAAAGACATTGGAGTTGATAAGAAGACTGCTCAAGCTCCTGTGACCGTAGATGTCAACTACTTATTTAACAACCACTTCGGTATGTCAGCTCTGATTTTTGCTTCGATTGTGTCGAAGAAAGTGACATGGTTCAAGTAGTGCTTTCTGTGAAAACGAATGCTATGGGCTTTGCTGAAATTCATGCGTTGCTCTTCAAATGCTTACTACCGAAAAAATAATAACGACTACTGCTTTTCCCCACTGTTGAAAAACCGCCAAAATCCTTCCGGTACTCAAATCTAATGATGACTTTAGACGCTTTCTTGGAACCTATCTTGGAACCTATAAAGTAACTCTTTTAAAAACAAGCATTCAATGATATCTGAAGGTCAATCTGGCTTTAGTTCTGACAACCACACTTTAGTTCGACCACTGCTATACTAAAGTGACATTTTTTAAGAGCTTGGTTTTTGGAAATTCAAAAAAAAAAATACAGACACACAGAATGAAATTTTTATGTGGATCGATAAATCAATTGCTGCCATTTACTTTTTAAAGATAATTTCACTTAAATGTTGCCCGTGGCTACGCTTCAAGTGGTCCATTTTGAAAGTTAAATTTTGGCACACTTTTTCACACATTTCGGCCGGAATCTCGGAATCGCACCAATGACGCGTTCAATGTTGACTTCCAAACCTGCAATCCTGCTTGGCTTGTGCTAGATAAGAGACTTAACATAGCTCCACAAAAAATAGTCTAACGGGGTCAAATCCACGTGAGATTAACTGCTCACCAAATTCGCCTCTGCCTCTCAATTGATGCATGGTTTCTCGTGCAGTGTGGCATGTGGCATCGTCCTGTTGGAACCACATGTCGGCCGAGTCCAATTCTAGCTTTTTCGGCCAAAAAAAAGTGTTATCATCAAACGGTATCAGTACCTTTCGCCATTGACCGCAGCGTTGCGGCCTTCATCGTCTTTGAGGACGTACGGTCAATGATGTTGCCTGCCTATGCATTGGTAGCTGCTGAATTGCCTCTGGCTTGTCTTCACTGCAAATACGGCTATTCTTCTTATTCCCGTATCCATTGAGCCAAAAATGAGCCTCGTCGCTGAAGACAATTTTGCGATGTAGCTTGCGAAACACATTTTTCACAGAGCACGAATTTTGATAATAAATTTCAATAATTTGCAAACGTTGTTCAAGCGTAAGTCGATTCATGATGAAATGGCAAACCGAACTGAGCATTTTTTACTTCGACACATGTCGAAAATCATGCGTCAGAAAATCATGTCAGAAATATAAACGCCAAAAACCAAGTAACAAAACAATCACCCTTTAGATGTAACCGAAAACATTCGCACTCAAGACTTGATTTGTAATCATGTAACTCTACGAACTTATTCTTCTTGACCACTCAAAGGCCTTTTGACGCAGTTGACCATAATTTACTGTGTCTCAAGTTAAGAAATATGTTTAACTTTTCACCGCCCACAATAAAACTAGTCAGATCCCATCTTTCAGATAGATCTCAAATCAGTCTGTGTCGGTAGTTTTGCGTGTAATTTCTGGTCAGTAGTTAGAGAGCAATTAAGTACTGCGATATTTATGTTTCTGCGGATGATGTCCAATTATATGTTAGCAGCCCTCTTCACCCTATCGATTCTTGCATAAGTAATCCTAATTCTGACTTAAGCCTTCTTAATGAGTGGGCCTCCATGAACGGGCTGCATTTGAATACTAGTAAATCTTAATGTAAAAAAAAAATTATGCAACTCCAAACTATTGTGACGATATTTCCTAAACGACAACATTCGCAAGCATGCATAAAAAAGAGCGCTCATGCTTATTTATATGTGAAATACTCTGCATTGTAGATATTACACATATACGCCATCTAGCGACTTCGGAATGTATTAGAATAGAAAGTACGAAAATGCTTCGAGGTTTGTGGCCATGCTAATTATTCGTGGGTGGCTATGTTAACTAATGGCATAAAATATAATTTCATATGGAAACTGTGGTCGCTGTGGCGTAGAGGTAGTGCGTTGGACTACTATGCAGAGTGTCCGGGGTTCGAATCTCGGCACAGGCCAAATCAAAAAGTAGAAAAAATTATTTTTCTACACGGCACCACCACCACCTCTTGGCTGGCAATGTCAAACCTACAAGACTAAAATTTGCTATGAAAAGCTTTTCACTTCGCCGTTCGGATTCGGCATTAAACTGTAGGTCCCTTCCATTCATGCACAAATATAACACGCACAACATGAGTGGATGCGAAAAGCTCGGCCTAGGCCCTCCATGGGCTGCTGTGCCATTAAAAGTAAAGTAAAGGAAACTGTTGATTACGGCGACTTCGTCTGTGCTATAAATACGCCCGCAGCGTCGAAATACAATGAGTTACAGTTTGAGAATCTTAGTGAAAACGCAAAGTGTGTAAGATACTTGTAAAAAGTTGTTAAGTGGTGAATTGAATAAAGTTGCACATAATTTGCTTTTACACACAATCCTGTGATCGCACTTTTTTATTTAATGAGAATAAATAAACAGTAGAAATAGTAAATAATCGTAACGAAATATTCTGCTCGTTTGCGGCAAGATTGTCATAACTCAAAAAATATAAATTCTGAGAAAAATGCGTTCACAATTTTCAATTTTCCTCCACTCAATTGATTGCGACAAATACTCTTCTCACGTAAAGAGTTCATAAGATACCGTTATGATTCTGCTGACACAAGATAAATTTCTAAAGAACAGTTATTTCTACATACTTAACTCGAAATTTTAGATCATTTCTTCATTGTTGTTTTTTTTTTTTTTTGATTTCTGAAAGTCAGTGATGCAGCAAATGAGTGATATGTTAAGTTGAGAGCGGACAAATTTCACAGTCACCCTCTGGATCAGTATGCGAACTATGTCGCCATTTAAACCTTTCACACCTTGAACGACTTGAACCGAGCTGCAAAATTAATTAAAGAAACTGTACTAGTTTGAAACTGCAAAAGAGATGCGACAATGAGCAAATGAGCATCAGATGCCCAACCCTACCGCAACTACAACATACAGTCACTCTCAGTTATTGGTGTCTCTCTTCATATTTTTCGCTACAAAGTTGTGCTTGCTGCTAAAGCTTAAAGAAGCGATATTCAAGCATCACATTTCATCAGACCCCACAAGTGAAATTTCACTGAAATTTCATTCATTTATTTCATTTTTCACATCTCTTTTTTCAGCTAATTCTACTAATGAAACGAAAACGATTTTTCATACTCATTTACATGAAATTTTCATTATGATCTTCTCGTAGTAGACACTTTTTCCCTCCTTTGTTGCTGCCTGCTCTGCCTGCCGGGCCGGGCCGGGGCGCATTGCTTGCCAGCGCACACTAAATGCTGGAAGAAAAATGGGAGTGTGTGAGTGAGAGAGCGTAAAAGTAAAACCCAAGTTGCTGATAGTGGAAAATGGTTGTATTTTGTATACGACGATGATGGATCCATCATCTACATCATCATCGTCATCAAGAGCAACGCGGCATCGTAATAATCATCTTTCCTCAACGACACAATTTCAAATCCATCTTTTTTTCTTCTTTTTTTTTTGATGCAGCAAAAACAAACGTCGTAGAGAAATGAGATACTACCAGCAAGACCAAGGACTAACAAGGACAAGAACAAGAACAAGAACAAAAAAACACTAATGCATAATGATGACGATGTTGTTGGCAGCCATGATGATGTTGATGATGATGGCATATTTTTTCTGGCTTTTTCTACTTCCGTCTTTGATTACGCAAACAGAAGCGAAGCGGACAGCTCGGCACAGCGTCGCGCTACTATTTTGCAAGTGAAATTGCACAATCCAGTCAAAGCGAAGTGCTGCTCTAGTTGTTGCTGCAGTTGAAAAGTTGCGCCTTCAACGTGAGTAGAGTAGAAAAAAATGGAAAATATATGCTGAAAGTTTTCATTAAAAATTCAACACAACTCATTATTCATCGCTTACAAACGCAAGACAAAAATCGAGTAACATAGTGTAAAGTACGCAGTAAGTGTAAAGCTGTGAAGAGAGCAAAGGAAGAAGCAGAGCGTGCTAGAAAGCAAAACGATTATATACT
>OY282450.1:72031846-72091689 GCA_958295655.1 Palloptera scutellata
AATGTGGAAGGACGAAAGCGTTTGTATGGGGAAAGGTATGAAATCCCAAAAAAAAAAAAAAAAAATCCCCAACTTTAAGAAAAATCCCCAAAATAAAAATCCCCAAAATCGAAATCAAAAATTCAAAAACCAACGAAATCCAAATTCAAAAAACAATGCCAAAGCCAATATGTTTTCGAAATATGAAAATAATTATTAAAAACCGTTTGGATACAAATACAAAAGTTTAGTTGCGAATTTTATTTTTTTATACTTAAGGAGTGAGATCGAAAAAATCGGATAACTTGTAACGGATAAAAATGTAAACAGTTTTGAAAAGAAAATTGAATTTCTAATAAAATGATCAATAGAACTAATTTGTTTCTTGTTTTTTACAGAATTCGGACAGCTTTTCCGGTATGCCTGCCATTAGCGCCTTTACTGTCATTTCTGAGACTTTCTTGGCGGCAGCATTCCACTTATTTCTAAAATCTTCCATGTATTTAGCTTCTTTGTTTGTTGTCTTTAATGTTCTTTTCGCTAGAGCCCAATATCTCTCGATAAGCCGAAGTTCTGGGCAATTTCGTGGGCTGGCGATTTTTGGTACCAATTTGATGTTTTGGTCTTCGGACTATTAAAGGGTCACTTTACTGTAGTGTCCTGCCACTAGATCAAGCCAAAAGAAAGTAGATACATTATGCTTTCTAATGAAGGGCAGCAATCTCTTCTGGAGGCACTCCTTCACATAAATTTCAGCGTTAACAGTGCCACTTGTTACGAAACTTTTACTCCTTAGCCCACAACTACAAATCGCTTGTCATACCATAAACTTCTAAGGGAACTTGTTCTTTTGTTTTATCCTTAATCTTTCCCCAACTTCTCCTCGTTCCTTTGCGGTGTAAAACTCTTGACCAGGCAATGGAGAAAATTTAAACAACACGTATGTTTTCATCGTAAATAACACAGCAATTGAATTTTTGGGAAAAATCTGTCTCCAACTTTTTATCTCAGCTTTTTAGTTCTTAGTAGCGTTCCTGTCGGGTACTGACTGCACTCTGTATGTTTTAAGGCCCGCATCTTTTTTAATTTTACGAACTAAAAACTTACTGCAACTCGCTTTTTCCGCCAATTTTCGATTAGACAACGCTGGATTCTTCTCTAAGAGAGCAACGACTTTCTTCGCCTTTTGTGGAGACACAAAGAGAAACCGCATTTCCTTCCAGAACCATATTTTCTAGCAACTCTTAAGTCTGTATTTAATTTTTTTACGAATCATCGAGACAGTGTTATGTGCAAGTTTCGCCTTATATGCAATGGTTTTCTGGCAACACTGCGGATTTTCTCGAAATAATTCAACAACTAAATCGCGTCTTTCCACTTCCAATGCCATGACTCAACGGAAAGTTCACAAGTCAAAAAACATGTGATTGTATTTCATCAGAATTTCTCCAGCGCAAAGCCTACGGTTTGAATTTTTTCATTCAGATGAAGAGTTTCAAAGCAGTGGTCCTTCAAAGTTATCCGATTTTTTCGATCTAACTCCTTACCTACATTTAACGCAGCGTGTACCTCTACCTCTATGCAGATCATTGTGTTGATTGGAAGGAAGATTTATTGGTGGGTGGAAGAAGGAGGGAGAATGAGAGAGGGAATGCAAGCACACAGGACAAAAAATTAGCAAATAAGAAATTAAATTATAAATTGTTAATTTAAGCATTTAAATTTAATTGGAATATTATTGTAAGGTTTCAATCGAAATTCGTTTGACACCCGTAATTTAAGCAATTAAATTTAAATGGAATAACTTTGTAAAGTCAGCAATTAAAGGTTTCATTCGAAATCGAATGAAACCAATAAATCACTTGTAATTCAACAATCGAACAAACTACGTCTTTATTATCAAACTCGGAACGCTAGAGTGAAACTTTAACCCATCTCATTTTAATAAAACTCGGAACGTTAGAGTGAAACTTAACAATACCACTAAATTTCGTTTAAACAAATTTGGAACGCTTGAAGTGATAAACTCCAACTGGCACTGAAACTCCACGCTGGATACCTTTTTTGACGATTACTTAGAAGGGTTAAACCAATGTGGTCGCTGTGGTGTAGTGGTAGTGCGTTGGACTGCTAAGCAGAGTGTCCGGGGTTCGAATCTCGAAAAAAAGTAGAAACAAAAATTGTTCTACACGGCACCACCTCTTGGCAGGCAATGACAAACCTACAAGAGTAAAAATTGCCTATGAAAAGCTTTTTACTTCGCCGTTCGGATTCGGCATAAAACTGTAGGTCCTTTCCATTCATGTACAAATATAACACGCACGGCATGAGTGGATGCGAAAAGCTCGGCCTAGGCCCTCCATGGGCTGTTGTGCCATTAAAAGTAAGTAAAGTAAAAGTAATTAAGAATAAATCATTCTCGATTCATAGAGGGCGCTGCCCATCAGTTTCTAGTAAAATTTGACATTTGATATTAAAACCGATAGAAATTTCTTTGTGTGCTTCGAACTTGATTGACAGAGGGCGCTGATTGGCGTATAATTAAAACTTGAGTGATAGAGGGCGCTGAGAATGAATCATACTCGATTCATGATAGAGGGCGCTGCCCATGAGTTTCTAGAAAAATTTGACATTTGAAATTAAAATCGTTAGAAAATTCTTTGTGTGCTTCAAACTTGTTTGACAAAAGGCGCTGATTCACGTATGATTAAAACTTGAATAACAGAGGGCGCTGAGAATGAATCATACTCGATTGATAGGAGGAGCTGCCCATCAGTTTCTAGTAAAATTTGACATTTTAAACAAAAATCGTTATAAATCGTTAGAAATTTCTAGAGCTGAAAGAATGAACGAGCATAGAATGAAAAAAAAACAATCGCGAGGTACAAGAAAATCGTGATTGTGTTACGACCAAATTACCAGCCAAAATTGCGGCTGAGCCACAGCAAGAATGTGGAATTCGTCGAAAACTGGAGGCCCCCAATGATCATCGGTGTTGGCCGCCTCCACAAAGCTTCGCCAGTCACCTCTGCTATGCGCGCGCGCCTTCGCCAGTTGATAAGGCCTAGTGCAGTGAGGTTGCCCTGCACCTGGTCTTTCCAACAGAGATTAGGACGTCCCCTTCTGCGTGTTCGTCCACCGTGGTTCGAATAAAAGTTGATCAACTGTTTTAAATCATTTAGCTACACTAAATGCACGTACTAAGTAATTAACAAAGTAGAATACTACTATTTTTATTCTTAAGTAATACTACTATTTTTTTTTTATCGACTTAATACATTTACAATTTAAAATCAAAACAAACAAAGAGTCGAAAGTTCTCTATAATTTCATGGAAATTAAACATGAAACCATGATCAGAGATGCAAAAATAGTGAATATTAGTCTCTCTCACGTTTCGTCACTGGGAAAACGTAGGTTAATGTAACATTAAAGAAATAATGAATAGATTGTAAAGCTTTTAATGCACATGTGATCAGTGTTGATTTATGTAAGTAGTTTTGGTTGGGATGGGAGAGTAATAAAGCGCTCTCATTATTAGGTTCGAACGGGAGAGAGTTGGAGACTAAGAACACCTAGGTCTCCAATCGTGTTGTTGTTAACTTGCTGTTGATTTATGAATGCGGTATACCTTGGCACCCTACACTACGCATTTAGTAAGGTGTAGGTTGTTGGTACGAGGTGTGATAAAAAAATAACCGTTATTTTCAAATTTCGTGAGTTACGTATGTTCGATTTTCGCATTCTTTTTTCTGTTATGTTGGTCTGTTATGTCTGTTATACTCGTATATGTTGGCAATACCATCCAAATTTTGGATTGACAGTTTGTTTTTGACAGATAGAAAGGTTAGTCGTGTTTTGGTGTGCTCTTCGATTTTTTACTATTCGAAAAAATGGATCAAAGAAACTGTATTCTTTTACTTTTGATGGCTGAGAAACTGTATTCAGTTTTGTATAAAAAATGAAATTAAATGCGCAAGGACATTTGAAATGTTGACTGTGGCCTTTGGCCTTTGGCGAGTCTACTATGAGCAGAACACAAGTTCAATTGTGGTATAACCGGTTTAAGGAAGGCCGAGAAGATGTCAATGGCGATGCTCGTCCTGGTCGCCCGAGCACGTCAACAACCGATGACGCAAACAAACATTGACGCAGTGAAGAAAATGATTTTGGATAATCGTCGAATCACTATCAGAGCGGTTGCTGATGATGTTGGTATATCGTTCGGCTCATGCCAAGCAATTTTTACGGATGTTTTAGGCATGAAACATGCGGCAGCGAAGATTGTTCCAAAATTGCTAAATTTTTAGCAAAAACAATGTCGCTTGTGTGTAAGTGTTTGGCCAAAAACAAAACCGTTATCATGGCTCAACCACCGTATTCACCGGACTTGACTTGGCCCCCGCTGACTTTTTCCTCTTCCCAAAACTGAAGACACCGATGAAACGGAAAGGAAAGCGTTTTGCTACGATTGCGGAGATAAAAGAAAAATCGAAACAGGAGCTGTTGGCGATACCAAAAAGCGCGTTTCAGAAGTGTTTCGAGGATTGGAAAAAACGCTGGCATAAGTGTATTATATGTGAGGGGGATAACATTGAAGGGGACAAGATAGTTGTTGATGAATAAATAAATACTTTTTGAAAAAATAATGAAAATAACGATTATTATTCTCGAGCACCAATTCCTTGATTTTATTGACGTGTTGATCATCAGTTGATGTTGATGTTGATGGCCGTCCTGGACGTGGTTCATCGTCAACGCGTTCTCGACCATCTTTGAACAATTTGTACCAACCAAAAACACTTGCTCGCGACATACAATTATCACCGAAGACCTTTTGCAACATTCTGAACATTCCGGCACCAGAAATTTGATTCCGCACACAAAATTGAATGGAACTTCTTTGTTGAATAATTTCACTAATTGTGGAAATCGCCGAATGCACTTTTTGTACTTCAGAACTTCAGAAAGACAAGCGTATACTAAACACTAATGATTATTTTGATGTGACATTTGGCACCGATGTCACCGACAGTCATACCAACCTTAAAAAAATAATATTTTGGTGAATGGGTTTCCGCGCGAAATTTAAATTAAAAAGTCTTACTTCTTTTTGCCCACAGTAGTATACAATCAATCTGTAAACTACACCTGAGATTAGTTTGCAACTAGAAAGTTGCAATGTAGTAATTACACGTGATGCCATAGAAGACAAAAAAAAATATGTAAAAATTTTGCAAAATATTTGAATAAGTCTTAAGTCTGTCATGCTTTGCTTTCACATATACGAGTTTACATGTGCAGACATAATTCAATATCAAAGAAAGAAGATTTCTTCATAAACTGAACTTTGATTTTAATATTTTGAAAATTATTCTTGTTAATTACGATGCCACAACATTCTACATTCTACAATGTGCTCGACATTCAAAATTATTATTCCATGGCATTATTTTTTTTATAACACATTAAATATTTTTCCACCAATTAAGCAAAATTTGGCGCAACAACAACGCAAAAGCAACAACAGTGAACAGCGAACGAAAGAAAGCAACAAAATCCTTATGAATTTTAAAAGCTAATAAAATATGCAACAACAAAACTGCCGAGGAGCAAAAAAAGAAGAATGAAAAAACGGCAAGAAAACAATTTAATGATTGCCAAAGTTTTAACACTTTACAAAGATTATTATAAGTTTTTCTTCTTCTTCTTCTTCTTCTTCTTCTTCTTCTTCTTCTTCTTCTTCTTCTTCTTCTTCTTCTTCTTCTTCTTCTTCTTCTTCTTCTTCTTCTTCTTCTTCTTCTTCTTCTTCTTCTTCTTCTTCTTTTCCTGTCTTTTACGCACGCATTCTGGCGTCTTCTGCCGTCGCCCGATTTTTGAAGCGCTTTCACATCAATTGAAGCAATTGGAATGTTGCTGCTTTGCTTTTTTGTTTGGTTGTTGTGTTAATTTTTGTTTTGTTTTAATTTTAATTGCACCAGAAAATCTTTCCTTACAAAGTCATAAAAGTCGAAAAGAAAACGGAAACACAAAAGAAGTTAACAGGGGCAAATGAAGCAACGTAATGAATGAATGAATGAATGAATGAACGAATGAATGCGACATTAATGTACCCTCATAATACATACTCGTAAATGTTTTAATGAAAATATTTGCCGCCACACATGCCACCATAACCAGGAGGAAGCCCTGGGCATGGAAGTGGAAAGAATCGCGAAATGTGACTACCTAATACTTAAATGACGGAGGTGAAAATTCGAGTAAATTTCCCTCCCGCCAATTTCATTTCAAAGATTTTCAGGTAAATTTTCAAGTAAATCTTCTGTCCAGCTTCTCTTTCGGTGAGAAGCTGTGAATTCTTACTTTACTTACTTACTTTTAATGGCACAACCGCCCATGGAGGGCCTAGGCCGAGCTTTTCGTATCCACTCATGTTGTGCGTGTTATTTTTGTACCTACAGATTAATGCCGAATCCGAACGGCGAAGGGAAAAGCTTTTCATAGGCAATTTTTACTCTTGTAGGTTTGCCATTGCCTGCCTAGAGGTGGTGCCGTGTAGAAAAATTATTTTTTCTACTTTTTGATTTTGCCTGTGCCGAGATTCGAACCCCGGACACTCTGCGTAATAGTCCAACGCACTACCACTACACCACAGCGACCACCTGTGAATTCGGCCACCTCAATGACTGTCTGGTGCTGTGTACTTCGTTGGGACTCAATGAGATGAAGGTGGAAGCAATTATTGGCTCTAATGAACTCATTTGGCATTCGTGCTGTCTCTCTTGGCGAGTTGTTTTTCAATGAAATTCGAATCCTTGCAAAGTCTACACTCGCGCGATCTCTCGGTGCTAGTTTTTTGGGTTTTCTTCACGATAGCAGAAACTAAATTTGGTGGGGCCTCCATTTTCCACAACGAATTCCCCATTCTTGCTGTGGCTCAGCCGCAATTTTGGCTGGTAATTTGGTCGTAACACAATCACTATTTTCTTGTACCTCTCGATTGTTATATTTTTTTTTTCATTCTATGCTCGCTCATTCTTTCAGCTCTAGAAATGCCTAACGATTTTTGTTTGAAATGTCCAATTTTACTAGAAACTGATGGGCAGCTCCTTCTATTTCACACAAAGAAATTTCTAACGGTTTTAATATCAAATGTCAAATTTTACTAGAAACTGATGGGCAGCGCCCTCTATGAATCGAGGATGATTTTATTCTCAGCGCCCTCTGTCAATCAAGCGTAATCATACGCGAATCAGCGCCCTCTATTAATTAAGTAGAGGGCACATAGTGGATGCATATGTGTATACACATCATTTTTCATACCCTACTTTCGCTTTTTTTTTTCAGTCCATACTCGCTTAATTTTTCAGCTCTAGAAATTTATAACGAGTTTTGTTTGAAAAGAAAAATTTTTGTTTGAAATGTTAAATTTTACTAGAAACTGATGAGCAGCACCTCTGTTCAATCAAGTATGATTCATACTCAGCGCCTTCTATCAATCACGTTTTGATTATACGCGAATCAGCGCCCTCTATCAATGAAGTATGATGATATGATTTTTGTTGATATGATTTTTGTTTAAAGTGTCAAATTTTACTAGAAACTGATGAGCAGCACCTCCTATCAATCAAGTATGATTCATACTCAGCGCCTTCTATTAATCACGTTTTGATTATACGCGAATCAGCGCCCTCTATCAATGAAATATAATTGATATGAATTTTGTTTGAAATATCAAATTTTACTACAAACTAATGCGCAGCACCCTCTTTCAATCAAATATGAGTTATACTCAGAACCCTCTATCAATCGAGTATGAATCATACGCGAATCAGCGCCCTCTCTCAATCAAATTCTATTCATACGCATGGATACATGTGAGGGCATATGCGCTGCCCAACATTTATGTATATATATTATATGTTTATATGCATCTTCATACTTGATTGATAGAGGGCGCTGCCCTTCATTTCCGTGACAATTTTCGCTGCGACGATCATCTTTTAAACGAGTCTAAAGAAGTAAACTTAAAAAATGTTGTATTCCTCATTATTGCAGAAACCTCAGTTCCCAGAAACCTCATTTCTCTTGCAGAAGGCTTTGACATCTGCACAAATGCTGCAGTTGCACCCACTTTGCCAGCAGATTCGTTCTGCCTTCTGTTTCCATGTTAAAGTAAAATTCTTCATAAACATTATAATCCCCATTAGTTTAAGTTTCGTATTTCCACTTGAAATTAATCTATCTCTGTGCCTGGCTTACCCGTAAGCAGTTGAATACGTTATTGTACCTTAAATATCAACGATAAGCAAATGCATGCAAAGGTATTTGTTGCCTTTCTGCTCCTGGTCCCCCCCGTCCCCTCCCCCCCCCCCCTTTTGTCCCACTAAATGACGACATTTCTCCAAACTCTTGCAGTAACTGTTTGCATGAGGAAATTTTAGGAAAACTGGCTACAATCCAATTCGATAAAAAACAACTAGAAAAAAACAGAAAAAAACAGAAAAACTTTCCAAATGTAAATTAACTCATACTCGAGATACTTAAGTCAGTGTATTGGAGAGAGAGAGAGAGAGAGAAACCCAAAGCAGAAGAGTGTACCAAGCATATATGGTAGTAGCATACAACAACAACAAACACAACATCACAGCAACAAACCTAAAAAACCAGAAACGGTAGCACCACCAACAGCAGCAGAATTGGCTAAAACAATAGCATATTGTAAGCCAAGCTAAGTCAAGGCAAGGTAAATAGTATCTAAAAATCTGTTTTTTCAATCATTTGAAAGACCTACAAAAAAAACAAAAAAAAAAAAAAAAAGGGGGCAAAAGGAAGGAAGAAACTGAAAAGTGTGCGGAAGTAAAAGTTTGAATTAGATGTATGAAATGAAACGGCGTAGATTCTTCACTGCCTCGGCCCTCCCCCGCCCTCTTCTGCCCCCCTTGCATTTTATACCCGCACACACACACACACATGCACACGTTTACATTTGCCTACCTATGTAACTAGCTTGGACACCACCGGCAACTACATACGAGTATTTACTACCGAGCATATGAAATATTTGAAAAATATGAAAATATATGAAAATGCTAGAAGAACCGAACCGAAACAGAGAAAACAGCCAGACAGACAGACAGACAGGCAGTGACCGTTGGACAGGTACAGGCGCAGTGTCCGAGAGCTAAGCCAACTTCGGCCATGTATGACTGAACCATAAATGTGATTGGAGAGCGTAGATATGTATGAGTTACATCCATACATACATACATACATACATACATACATAATTTATTTAGGCATGGTGCGGCATAATTTCTGTAGGATGCCTTTTTTGCCAGTGATTTTGACAGTATCAAAAAACAGTATAAATTGAAGTGCCATGTGTGAGTGTGTGTGTGTGTGTGTGTGTGTGTGTGAAATACTTTAGCAGCAGTATAAATAAAAGTGCCATGTGTGGGTGTGTGTGTATGTTTGTGAAATACTTTGATTTAACTACATACATTCCTTTTTAGAATGTACCGTTTCTCTCTCACGCTCTTTCTCGCTCTCTCTCTCCCCGCATGTATGCTATCTCTTTGTCATTCTTTGATTGCCAGTTGTCGTAGAATTTAAATCTGCCTGAATAACTTTCAGCAACAAATCCACTTCACATTTAAGTAGATTTTTATTATATGGTATGAAGTAAGTATAGGATATTTGAATTTTTCTTTTTGCCATGTTAAATAAATACGAGTGAAAGAAAGAAAATGTAAAATATGGCATTTATAATAAAGTAGTTTCGACATTTGCATATTGCTATAGTAAATATATCTTATTAATCTCTCTCAAAAGTATTGTAGATTTTATGGCTTTACTTCAACTGACAACTGCCAACTCTGCCAACTCTGCCAACTCTGCCAACTCTGCTAACTCTGCCACTAACATTAACTTTACCCATGCAACATAAAAAATAAAATAAAAAAAAAATTATAAATAAAAAACCCCAAAAATTAATTTGACAATACACAAAAATTTAAATTATGTGTCGTCGTCGTCGCCGTAAACAAGAACCGGAAATTCCGTAAGCAATTTTTGATAATTTCACATTTACTCGCTCTACGAAAAGGTCTGCTCTCTGCCTACGTTTACGGCTTAGCTATGACAGTTTTGGCGGTTGTTGTTGGCAACACGTGACTTGCTTCTCAAACAAATACTCTTTGACTTTTGCGTTTGAGTGTGTGTTTATGTGTGAGAGAGAGAGAGTGCAGTGCCGTGTGGAAGGAAGGTGTAGACTCATTTCTCTTGTTTCGTTTTGTGTTTGTGTGTGTGTTTGTATGCAAAAGAGAGAGAGAGAGTGCAGTGCCGTGTGGAAGGAAGGTGTAGACTCATTTCTCTTGTTTCGTTTTGTGTTTGTGTGTGTGTTTGTATGCAAAAGAGAGAGAGAGAGTGCAGTGCCGTGTGGAAGGAAGGTGTAGACTCATTTCTCTTGTTTCGTTTTGTTTTTGGGTGTTTGTGTGCAAAAGGGAGAGAGAGTGCAGTGCCGTGTGGAAGGAAGGTGTAGATTCATTTGTCTTTTTTCGTTTTGGAAATTTTGAGCTTATGCTAATTTTTTGTATTTCTTTTTATTTTTAGCAATTCGAATTCTTCTTACACTTTCTGCTTTCGATTAACGAATGTCTTCCTTGGAGTGTTGTTGTTGTAATCGTATCATTTTAAAGTGTTTCTTTTTTTTTTTTTTGCATTATTCACACATAAGTTCTGTTTTTAAATTGAAAAACTTTCTTTATTTAATCTCAAGTTAATTCTTATGCTGGCAAATCTATGCCACGACTGGTAATTGCTTGTTGTTAAGAAGAGAGCACTTCGATTAATTCCAGCACACCAATTCTCTCTAATTAATTTCGGGTTTTGATTTTCGCAACCCTGGTCAAGCCATTTCGAACATTAAATGCCCTCTACCAATGACACTATTCCAAATTTTAAAAGTTACATACAACCTGCGAAGATGCTTTATACTTAGGTACTCGTATATGGGATCATGTTATTTGAAATGCTTATAATTAGCTGAAGATGGCGCTTTTGGCATAACGATGGCTTAGTAATCAACAGAGCAGATAAAAATAATCACAAAATATGTCTTCTTATTAATTTTTCACATGTCATTTCAAGAAGAAATGATTGACGCTTTCAGTCGAGCTGATTTTGTAAGGGTTAGTATCAGAAGTGGTTGCTGGGCAATACTTTGACATTGATATTTCTGAAGGAGTCTTCTGTTTTATATATGGTATATGATATGGATGTATTTGTTTTCGTATATGGTATATTGTTTTATTATGCTCAAGCTTGGGTAGTCCTTATTTCGAAGTAAAATACCTTCAAATATTTTTAGGAATATCTCGTATTCTTCAAACCACTTCCGAAGAACTTCCGAAGAACTTCCGAAGATCATCCACAGGCTTGATGCTTTCATTCAGCGGCAAGCTTGAAGTTTCTATCGTTTCAATTTCTCAATTGGAAATACTAAACAAATGTTGGCATTTATAAAGGGTGATTTTTTAAGAGCTTGGATTTTATAAATTCAAAAAAACCACAGAAATTTTACAAAAGCAATTTTGAAATTTTTATTTGGATTGATAAATCAATTGCTGCCATTTACTTTTTAATGATAATTTCACTTAAATGTTGCCCGCGGCTACGCTTCAAGTGGTGCTTCAGAAGGTTCAATTTTGACACACTTTTCACACATTTCGGCCGGAATCTCACAAATGACCAGAGACTTAACATAGCCCCACAAAAGAAAGTCTAACGGGGTCAAACCACACGATCTTGGTGGCCAATTGACTGAACCCAAACGTGAGATTAACTGCTCACCAAATTCGCCTCTGCCTCTCAATGGATGCATGGTTTCGCATGCAGTGTGGCATGTGGCACCGTCTTGTTAAAACCACATACCGGTCGAGTCCAATTCTTGCATTTTCGATAAAAAAAAAAAGTATGTTATCATCGAACGGTACCAGTACCTTTCTCCATTGACCGTAACATTGCGGCCTTCATCGTCTTTGAAGAAGTAGGGCCCAATGATGCCGTCTGCCCATAAACCGCACCAAACAGTGCAATTTTTCGGGATGCATTGGTAGCAGCTGAATAGACTCTGTCTGGTTGTGAGCCAAAAATGAGCCTGGTCGCTAAAGAGAATTTTGCGATTAAAACACATTTTTCACAGAGCACGAATTTTCATAATAAATTTCAATAATTTGCAAACGTTGTTCAGGCGTAAGTCGATTCATGATGAAATGGTAAACCAAACTGCTCATTTTTTACTTTGACACATGTCAAAAATCATGCGTGAACTGTCAGGAATATAAATGTCAAAAACCAAGTAGCAAAAAAATCACCCTTTTTATAAAAATTGTGCTGTGTGAAATTGTGTTTTTTGGAATCATCAAAATTAAATTGTGCTGGCTATTAAAGTTTTAGATTCCTCCATTATAAACTCCAAATTAGTTGTGCAATGTAGGAAAGATCTTGCTTGCTCTTCTTGGTCAAGGGCTAGAAACTACTCGAATATGTATTTCAGGCCATAGGAACATAAGAACGAGGGTAATGAGACCTGCAGGCAGACGAACTAGTTAGGTTGAGTTCATCCTTGGACATTGCTACAACGGAATCTATCGAATTCCTTTTAGCAATGTTAAAGCCACTCTTGCTTTTCGCCACCTCACTATAGCCAGACACAAGTGGAAACAACTGACTACCTGCGGCACGTCTAGGAATACGTGGCCACAATATAATGACCTCAGGTCAAATCAACTGATAGAGTGTTCTCGTCCCAATATCTCACACATTACCGCTGTTCTCACATGCTACTGGAAGGTGGGAGAATAGCCAGCAAGACTAAATCTTTAATTAATTACTTCCTGTCGTACCTGCCAGGAGGTGAGAGTGACAGAAAGTCTCATTCACTATTTATGTGTTCGCTCCTTTGGCAAATCATTCCTCTAACTTTTTAAAGAAATCTCAGTGGGCATAACTCTTTGTTTTCCAGATGCGGAGACTAATACTAAAAAAATAGGGGAACAATATAAGCCAAATACTTATGCTCGTAAAGCTTCAACATGCAATAATGGCCCAATATGTAAAGACTGAATTATTTATGCTTTCTTATACTATAACAAAAAAATGGGAGAGAGAGTGAGAGACAGCAAAGGAGTGATGATATGTGAATTAGTTTCGATGTGTTCCGGAAGACCTTCTTTACAACACAACTCCAATTGTTCAGCGGTTTCTCAGGGTGAATTGGTTGGCATCGATAAAGCGGGGTAAGCAGTTCACACAAAGTACCTTACACCCTTCCGGATTTCAATATTCTTGGTCACTCATCCAGCGATCGTAGCCTTAAATAATGAGATCACTACTTCTAAAACTGTAGTCAACTGCCTGCAATCCCTGAAGCCCACTAGGATTACTTAGAGGATTAAAATCTGCAGAGCTCCTAGACATAAGAAGCAGCAAGCAGATATCCTGAGAAGGTTAACT
The DNA here is from genome assembly GCA_958295655.1 of Palloptera scutellata. NCBI lineage: Eukaryota > Metazoa > Arthropoda > Insecta > Diptera > Pallopteridae > Palloptera > Palloptera scutellata. The sequence continues at coordinate 72,045,344 of OY282450.1, forward strand.
AAGAAATATATACATAGTACATACAGATACGAAAACCAAGAAACTGTAACTGAAGCATGAGAGCCAACTGTGAACTTGCTGGCAAGCTTTGGCCTATACTAAATGAGAAAAGCACAAAGGCACTAAATAACTTTGAAAAAATAAAAATTCCACATTCTTATAGGCTTTCTCTAGCCGGACACTGCGTCATTGGCATCAAGGCTGTGCATATGAGCCCCCGATTTCTGTAGGAGCTGTAGAGATGTCGAGGAAATCGAATCTATTGCATAAATCCTGCGCTTCTGTTCAGGTCTATCTAGCCGGACACTGCGTCATTGGCATCAAGGCTACGCATACGAGCCCCCGATTTCTGTAGGAGCTGTAGAGATGTCGAGGAAATCGAATCTATTGCATTAATCCTGCGCTTCTGTTCAGGTCTATCTAGCCGGACACTGCGTCATTGGCATCAAGGCCGCGCATACGAGCCCCCGATTTCTGTAGGAGCTGTAGAGATGTCGAGAAAATCGAATCTATTGCATAAATCCTTCGCTTCTGTTCAGGTCTATCTAGCCGGACACTGCGTCATTGGCATCAAGGCTACGCATACGAGCCCCCGATTTCTGTAGGAGCTGTAGAGATGTCGAGGAAATCGAATCTATTGCATTAATCCTGCGCTTCTGTTCAGGTCTATCTAGCCGGACACTGCGTCATTGGCATCAAGGCCGCGCATACGAGCCCCCGATTTCTGTAGGAGCTGTAGAGATGTCGAGAAAATCGAATCTATTGCATAAATCCTTCGCTTCTGTTCAGGTCTATCTAGCCGGACACTGCGTCATTGGCATCAAGGCTGCGCATATGAGCCCCCGATTTCTGTAGGACCTGTAGAGATGTCGAGAAAATCGAATCTATTGCATAAATCCTTCGCTTCTGTTCAGGTCTATCTAGCCGGACACTGCGTCATTGGCATCAAGGCTGCGCATATGAGCCCCCGATTTCTGTAGGAGCTGTAGAGATGTCGAGGAAATCGAATCTATTGCATAAATCCTGCGCTTCTGTTCAGGTCTATTGATTAGATGCTCCCCGTTATATGGGAAACGGACTTTTCGCTGGCCTGGAGTAAGTACGTTGTGAACTTACCCTTGGTGGGCCTCTTGAGGGTTCTTCAGAAGCGGGCTTCAGGATGGTTCAGCGAGCGGATGAGTAATATGGTAGTAATAGAACTATATGGGACCAGATAGTTCAATTCGGTCCCCGTTCAGTAAACTTTCCTCATGGCTTGTACTTCCCTTTCTACCCTTCCTGCTGTATTACCCTTCTCTGTGACTGTTTTCGAAAACTTATATGTGAGAATTACTTATTAAATTATCTTCTTAGAACATAATTACAACTCATAATGAACGACCACTTACAGACTGACTCTTTTTTGAGCGTTATATGCTCTATTCATGATGCAAGTGTAATTTTGAGGAAAGTTCAACGCCAGGGGACACTAACTGTTTGTGCTTAGTTTTGTTTTTCAGAGCAAATTATTCTGTTCTCAAAAATAATCTTACCTGTTGCTCATATTTCTATTTATTTAATATTAATATGTGGTTAAGAAAAGTAAGTAGCACAACATTTAATTTTGTATTAATATTTTGTATTTTGTTATTTTTCACTCGGTTCTCTTCATTTCTCAAGCTTAGCGCTAACTTTGAACACTTTGCCATTTGAAGCGGGCATCATTATCTTCAAATTTAATGCGCTACACACTAACACACACACAAACTGCTTAGATATTTTCTTCTTCACTGATGTACTTACACATATACATGTGTGTGTGTGTGTGTGTGTGTGTGTGTGTGTGTTTGTGTGCAAGAGTAAAGCACAATAGCCAAATGGCGAGATAACAGATTATTTGTTTTGTTCGTTATCATTTTATTGCTGGAAGAAAGAGATTGAAATAAAATATCTACTCTTTTTCAACTTATGCTATTCACTAATTCTCAATAGAAACTGCCACAAAAAAAAAAACAACACCAACTAAAAAGTTGAGTGTAACTCAGCCATCCGCAGTCAGTACATAGGGTTGCCATTTGCTGAATAGAGTCGAATAGAATACGGACATATTCTATAATTTATTGCTTGCTGCTATTCGAACGGACAGATAAACGTTTATACTCGCTTTACATATAGTGACTTACATATACACACCTGGACAAAATAATAGGTGTGAATATATTTTCTTTTCAAAAAAGCTTACTTACTTACTTACTTACTTTTAATGGCACAACAGCCAATGGAGGGCCTAGGCCGAGCTTTTCGCATCCACTCATGTTGTGCGTGTTATATTTGTACATGAATGGAAGAGACCTACAGTTTAATGCCGAATCCGAACGGCTAAGTGAAAAGCTTTTCATAGCAATTTTTACTCTTGTAGGTTTGCCATTGCCTGCCAAGAGGTGGTGCCGTGTAGAAGAATTACTATTTTTTTTTTTTGATTTTGCCTGTGCCGAGATTCGAATCCCGGACATTCTGCTAAGCAGCCCAACGCACTACCACTACACCACAGCGGCCACAAAAAAGCTTAGCTTTCATATATTTTTTATTATCCTTCAAAAAATAAATTTGTTTTCAACATAAACATACTTCAGCGTCATAACAAAACATAAAATGTGTTGAAAACTCTAAAAAATAACTTAAATTTTGGTTAATTCATAAAATACACAGCTTTTCGATTGGACAGAATAATAGGAGTGCACAAAAAACTTAGGAATAAATATTGAAACTTTGCTAGCTATGGTCCCGTATTTTACTGAATTAGTAAGAACGCATTTAATACCCAGAATATCCACCATTATTCCTGATGGCTTTTTCGATTCTTCTGGGCTTTGACGAAATCAACTTCCGACTTCCAAAGTTTCTACAGGAATGTTGTACCAAACTTTTTGAATATTTTCCCATAACTGCGTATTGTTTTGGCAAAAAGTCTTTGAAGTTCGCCCCAGAGGTTCTCAGTAGGATTTAGATCTGGGAGGAATTGACTTGGCCACTCACGAACGTCTATATTATGATCTTGGAGCCATGCTTTCACAACTCGAGATGAATGTTTAGGATCATTTTCCTGCTGAAATTTCCCCAAAAGCGGCACCAAACAAATTTATTTTTGCTTCATCGCTCCAGAGAATATTGCGTTATTTTTTTTTTTGCTCCCTGTGAACCGCACCATATTTTATGATCCAACGCAAAGTTTTTCTCTTCCTCAAATTTGCAGTTCTAAACAGAAACACCAGGTTTGCTCTTACTAATCGTCGTTGAACGGTTTGCAATTGTTCTGGGCAACTTGAACGGGTCGCGTTTAGCTAATGTAACGATACGATTGTCGGTCGCTAATGGAGTTTTTTTAGGTGATCCACGCATTACAATCGTTTTTTCTGGCTTGAGAGCATTTGTAACGAAATTCTGAGACCGTCCCATCGATCTGGCAATGAAGTTGTAGGTTTTTCTTTTGTCTCGGAGCTGACGAATAAGTATTCTCTCCTCTGTACTGCAATGGACTCCACAACCCATCTAATATTATTAAAAAATATTATTAAACCTTTATTTAGTTCACTTAGATCGAAATCTTACCTTCTGGAACTACTTAAATAACGCTTTAAATTGATTCACTTTTAATTTAAACCAAAACACACCTATTTTATTGTCCAGATCAATTTGAAGGTTGAACAAATAAACCAGCCGCAACATTTATCGAGAAGAACTTTTTTTTGCTGCGGGGATTCCCCCATTTCATTCCAAAACAGTGCCACCAAACTTCCAAATTTGCCTTTTAATTGTAGACCATTCAAATTAATTTTTTTCGTTCATTTTAAAAATTTTTAGGTTCACACCTATTATTTTGTCCAGGTGTGTAGATAAGGCGGGCTCGCGCTCCTAGCGCCTTCTGCCTTCAATGCTCCACCAACTACAATGTAGATTGAAACATGCATTTATTTGTATGAATGAGTTCGTGTGTAAAAATATCTCCTTTTGTTATAGTTGCGTCGTCAATTTTCCCTAATAAACTTAAGAAGGATTAATTTTGTGATTTATTATACGCTGGCACACGCTGGCACCGCTGCCCCGCTTGCTTGCTCCACCATCTAAGAGCCGAACGCAATTTGGAAGTAAGGACGCGATTTCGATAAATCTTATTATTACCTTTTCTCGACTTTGTGCACTTTTTTCGGATAACAAGGAAGATGCCAAGAAGGAAGATGGAGAGTGCTGAAAATATTCAAGGTAATTCTCGTTTTCATTAGGGACTTTCTGGGAATAAGAAATAAAATTGGAAAAGTTGTTGATAAGTGAGAGTATCTCACGGTAATTATTCATTTCGCTTAGTTATCTTTTTTTTTTTGTTTTTTTTTTTTTTTTTTTTTTTCGCTGCTATTGGCACTTGGCAACAATATAAATTATATGTGAATTTATAAATAGACAATCAGACAATAAGAAACGCAAATCGAGAGAGAGAGAGAGAGAGAGTGTGCGAGAGAAACATAGAGAGAGAGAGAGTGGAGAGTGATAACACAAACAATTTGTTTATACTTACATAAGAAAATACATAGTTATTATGTAGCTTTTGCTTAATTACTTCCGCATTCGAATGCGAGTAATACAAACATTATTTTTCCTTTTTTGTTAATTGTATGAAAATCAAATATTTATTTGTTGGTTTTATTTACACTAATCTAATGTAATGTGAGCGCTTAAAATAAATAAATCATACATGAGAGCATGAGAATTTTCAGAGCTTTTTACATAAATATTTACATATACTATACATATTTACATTAACTATACGAGGGCAAAAATAAATAAAAATATGCATATTGTTTTTTGTTTGCTCACAAGTTTAGTTTTTAGTTGAAAATATAAATATCAGCACACTGTAGTTACTTCGTTTATGTAGTAAGTGAATTTGTTATCAACTCGACGAGCATGACGTCAGAAATAGAAATAAAAAAAAAAAAAACTAACAAAAATTGTGAGAGTTTAAAAACTTGCAGATGAAGTGAAACTTATCACGACCAACTTGTTTCTCGTTTTCTATGTTTCCTCACGTCCTCGTATTTCGATGTTCTTTCTATTTCACTCAATGCGATGAAATCAACTTGTTGGACAAATTAACTCAAATGGAAAAAAAAATTATTTCAATGCAGAATTCTTATACGAAATTCCTTTCATTCTTTTTAAATCCGAGAGAGAGAGAGTATGGTATCATAGAGTATATGAACATACAGTGAGAGCCGATATTGTTAATGAAATGTTTTTATCGGGTGCAGAGACGTCGGCTGTCTCACTTTCAATCCAGTTATTTTCATATTAGCGAGTGATTGCTTTCAGAGAGGTTTACTGTTATTTATAGTCGTGTTGTTTTTGCGCGAAATTCCTTTAGTGCATACATGTATCGGTACATAAATAAGAGAGTTAGAAATAAAGCGCTGTTCTTGATATTTTTGCGAGAGTGGATTTTGTTAACTTGCTCTTTTGTTTGCGCCTTTTCACTCCCCACCACTCTATGTGTTACCGCTTAAGATTCCGATTTTAATCGTCAATAAAGAGAGTGAGAGAAATGAGTTTGTTGTAATTTTTTGAAGGGTGCTTTGAGAGCCTAACACATAAGGTTGCCATCCAGAAGTTTCACATCAAAAATCTAATAATATGTATGTATAAATGCTTCTGCACGAAGTACTACAGAAGACACACGGAGTGCACACGAGTTCTTCACTCCAGATCCACCTTAATAAAACCAATTTGTGCTCTCGGTGAAGCGTAATATGATTTTAATATTAGAGGAAATCAGTTCTGTGAGTCTCTCAAAGAAAGGTGCACCCAGTGTTTTGAGTTGGCGTACTGTTAGAACGGTCAAGGGAAGGTATTGTTTTTTTTCCTCTTCTCAATTTCCGCAGCTACTGCAGAACTCAGTTTCGTTGAGTCCTAGTCTCCCAGCGTGATTGCCAACGAATCAGTGACCATGGAGAATGGAAACTACCTTACTAATTTAGTTCTGTCTCAGGTTTATGAGTGCTTTAAGGCATTTTTCATTTTCATAGGCAATTTCTTACGCCAAGAGGTGGGTGCCGTTTAGAAAACTTATGTTTCTTTTTGATTTTGCTCGCGATCACTGTGATAACTGGAAGCGAATCTGATAGGGTGTTATGCGACACAGGTTTTGTGATATCTGCATTTTCGCTAAAAAAAGCAGGCAGCAATACAAAATTATTGGACTCTTTAGTTTCCCTTCAATGCAGATCGTCTCATAACGAGAGAATCTAGGCATACAATCTTACTCAGGGTCAATTTGGAGGGGCGATGAAAGTGCCCTCCTGGATGGAAGCAAGTCTCATAACGAGACAATCTAGGCATACAATCGGCATGGATGCCTGGGCATAGCGACATAGAAGGAAACTGTCCTGCTGATGGACTCGCTTGGCGCCTAGAAGAACTCTCAATAAGTCAGGAAAACCAATGAAAAGCCTTGACCCTCCATAAGCTGTTGTGCCATTAAAAGAAGAAGTAACAGAGTGCTCTTTGAGATGGTTTTCCATCAAACCATTACGCCGTAGAATATGTACATACATACATACATACTTACATATATCGTACATACGAGTATGTATCTCCAATGCCAGGTACTCGTAAGTAATTTAATGATATTGAAACAAATTAAGTCTAGACACCAACACGCAACAGTTGAACATCAAATCGATATTCATGCTTCTAATGTAAAAAAAAATAAAAAAAAAAATCTCTGGTATGGGGAATGTGTGCAACGCTAGATTTAAATAAATTAATTTTAGAATATTATGTGCAGTGATTTAAAGGACTCTTTTTTTACCTCCTTTTTTTTACATACAACTTATCGTTCATGGTAATAAAGAAAGTGTTGCAAGCAATTACAATAAATGACAACATTTCGTCAGTTTCAAGTGAGTGACATTAATTTTAGCTGTGCTCACTCACACTCACACTCACACACGCACACGCACACAAACCCACACAGACTCACACTGATTTAACAACATGGCCAATTCTCATTCGCTCACATGTTAACAACTATTTTGGCCAACAGGGAAGATGCTTCACTGCTTCATTGCAGTCCCTTCTGCTCTTCCTCTTCGTCTTCTTCTTCTTCGCCTTCTGCTTCTTTTACTTTTTTTTTTACTCTGTTGAGTTGATTTTTGCATCCTGCAACATGGCAACACAACATTTTTTCGGGTCACTTTTGATTTTTTTAATTTCCTAATTTATTCATCTCCCTTTCTCTCTTTCTGTATCTCTTTCTGTCTCTCTTTCTGTCTCTCTTTCTTGAGTGATATATGCAGCTATAAAATATTTTAATACTCGTTGTTGCCCTATTCTGGAGTTGAGAGAAACTTTATTTATTGTTGTTTGTTGGAATTTTTAATTTTCTTTTTCTCCAAAAAATTACTATGTTTATTTTTTAATTTATGTTCTCTGCTCTGGCAGCGACTGGATGCTGGATGTAGTTTTCTTCTGGAAATTTGTGTCGTAAAATTTGAGATATTTTTCGTTTTTCAAAATAACGAATGACGAGATTTTGTATGTGCTATTACACGCTAACATGAGTTTATGTTTTTTATGTGTGGACATTCTTCAAGTGCGCTGCATTGCTCCATTTTCGTGTTCCTTGAGGATTTTAATTGATATTCGCTTGTGAGTGTGGAAAGCAATTGCTAGAGCATATGGTAAGAAGTCCACTCACAACTCGGATATTATATTTCATCCATTTAACTTTTGACGACCCATGGGTTTCTCGTTTTGTTTTATAAATTTGGAGGCATTGTAGATCGCAGAGAATCTCTGTTCAATGGGAAATTTTAGGGGAGAATTGGAGCTACGAAAGTCTAGTGAGCGTCATAAAAGCTCAGTTCAAAAAGTGTCTCTTACTCAGGGTCAATTTGGAGGGGCGATGGAAGTGCCCTCCTGGATGGAAGCAAGGAATGTTGCCCTACCTTTCAAATCCAGATGAGTGAAAGCTTACCTTGCAGGTTAGCACGAACTTGAAATATAGAGAGAGTGGAGGGAGAAAAATTTTAAATTCTACTTTTGATTTCACCTGTGCCGAAATTTGAACCTCGGACACCAACAGGCCAACGCACTACCAACTACACCACAGCGACCACAGGTAATATAACAGTTAACGAGGACAAGTCCCTCGACCTTAAAAATATCATTTCCCCAACGAACACTTGCTCGGATTCAAAAGGCAACACTTCAATTTAAATATATTTATTGTTTTATAATATGTTGTAGCTACACTTAAACTTCAACTGACTTACTAGCTCACAAGTTAGATGTTCTTATACGAATTTAATGCTGCGGTCAGCGGTCCCACGGTTCGAGCGTCGATGGTTCCATGCAGTCACTTGAGCCATTGATGGTTCGGTCGCACCGGTGAGATTTGACACCTCCGATATGCGCAGCGTATGCGCTTAAAGCTTGCACGCGCATACGGCCTGCATATGTGTTGTTGTTGTGATATGCAGCGTCTGTACTTGAAGGTTACACGCGGACAAGGCTTGCATATACAGTGATGGAAAATATAATAGAAACGACCAATTTTTCTTTTAATGTTCAAATTTTCTTTTGTAAAATTAATTTTCTTTTCAATGTTATAATTTTTATTCATTACTTATTCCATTATATTTCAAAATAAAAAAAGAAGAAGGTATTTCTGAAAGTTCATATATAAAAAAAAATTAACTTCATTTATTAAACTTGGGGAAAAAATAGAAACAGAAAACTTGAAACTTGAAACTAAGTAACAGTGAAAGTCTTTGATAAAAATTAGTAAAATGTTTTTTTTTTTTAATATTTAGTAGTTCTACCACGATTTTTTATAACTTGGACACACCGACGATCCATGGAATCCACCAGTTTGGCACAAATTGATGGATCAATGGCGTACCATTCAGCCTGTACTTTTCTCCATAAATCCTCCTTATTTTTGGACTTATACCCAGCAATTCGTTTTTTTAAGACTCCCCAAAGATGTTCTATTGGATTCAGGCCTGGTGATTGTGAAGGCCATTCCATCAAAGAAATTTGGTGGTCCCGGAACCACTTTTTGGCAAGTTTTGATGAGTGTTTGGGGTCATTATCTTTCATGAACTCCCACTTTATTGGCATTTCTTCCTCTGCATATGGCAGCATTATATTATTTAGTATGTTAACGTAGTCGGTGGCACACATTTTACCTTTCACCCAATATATTGGACCAACACCGAATGCTGAAAAACATCCCCCATGGTGGCATAATGTTGCCACCACCATGCTTAATCGTTTTTATTGTGTGTTTTGGATCGTGTGCAGTAGCGCCTGACTTGGAGTTTTCCATCAGATCCAAACAAATTCACCTTTGTTTCGGCAGACCACAAGACGTTTTTCCAATTTGTTCGCGTTGAATGTCTGAAATTGTGAAATAGATTCGGTTCTGGATGTTCTTCTTGCTGAGGAATGGTACTTTCCTTGCTGAATGTGCATTCAAACCACGTTCTATCAGCCTATTCCTTATTGTACGGCTCGTGACAGGTGTATTTAACTCCTTCCTTAGTTCTTCCGATGAATGAAATGGATTTTATTTCGACTACCGAAAAAGAAGTTGGTCGAATTTATGGGAGGTTTTTCTTCAAAATGAATTGCGGAAAACACTTTTTTTTTTTGGAGCACTTCATTATTTGCGCAATTTCAGCCATTGATTAGCCTTCGTTTTTGAGATATCCCATGACTTCTCTCTCCACATCTGTGCAATGCACTCCACGACCCATTCTGAATCTAGAAACATTGCAGAAGGACGAATTTCGCAAGAATTGCTATTCTGACACTTTTTCTTTTTTTGAATGTCCAAAAGCTAAATTAAATAAAATATTTCACACGTTCTGGGAAAATATTTTGACGAAATTTAAACGAGTTTCTATTTTTTTTTCCAAGGCTAAAACGTGGTTGATTGAAAAACACTCAAATGCAACAAGTATTCGTGCCGAAATATGCACAAAATTGAAAACAAAATAAAGTACCGTTATCAGCAAATCGTGCACAGTAGGCTTCACGCATAGAATTCGCCAAGAAAATCATCGGTATAGTTCGAATTGTTAAAATGTATGTCGTTTCTATTATTTTTTCCATCACTATAAGTTGTTGTTGCGATATGCAGCGCAGGCACTTGAAGGTTGCATGCGCATGCGGCTTGCATGAGTTGTTGTTGGATGGGAAGTTGTCGTTGTTGTCGATGGGGGATTGTAACTTAATAATGGAATAAAACGTATTATTATTAAATTCAGAGTTAACATTAAAGTTTATTAAACATTTTCATAGTTTGTCCGTGTCATGTTGTCATTTATTCATAATTACCATGTGCTGAATGTGAGGTGTGGTGAATGCTGAATGTGGTTAATAACTCCATCTGCTTTGGTTTTTTCGTCCGTCATTTCCCACATTAACAATAATAATTTCTGTTTAGGTTATTTTACCATATTTATTTACAATTGTAACTTTCTTTTATCATCTTTGGAGTAGACTGGTACATGGGATCTAAAATTAGATGGAAGATGTTATGGAATTAATTCTTCCACTAAAACATTGTTGAAAACAGCTCAGAGCTCTCACTGACAGTGGAGAGGATTTTACCGTTCACTGCTTTTAACCTAGCTAAACTTATTTTTATCACTCTCCTTCTCTTTCCATGTATTTATATGTATGTATGTATGTAAGTAAATGTTTGCAATTGAAGTACGAGTATGTTGCGCTCTGTTAAATACACTCTTTTTATTTGCATTTTGTTGTACTTTCACTCTCTGCCTCTCACACTCTATTAAATTGCTTAGGCTGTGGTTATATTCAATGTTTACTCGGCGAACTCCATGCAATTATTGTTGCCCGAACACGAAGAGAGAGCTTTTACTCAATCTCCCAGAGAACACTATATGCTGGGTGAAATCTACACCGAGCACGCCGAGTATTCAGGGTGTCAATGAGTTATTCTACTAAAAAAGAAAAAAAATGTATGTAAAATAGAAGGAAAACAATCAAACCTGTAACTCACTAACTTCAGAAAAGCGAAGTTGCGAATTTTTTTAGTTTTTAAAAGTGAATATTAAATATTTACTTTACTTTTAATGGCACAACAGCCCAAGGAGGGCCTAGGCCGAGCTTTTTGCATCCACTCATGTTGTGCGTGTTATATTTGTACATGAATGGAAGGGACCGGACCTACAGTTTAATGCCGAATCCGAACGGCGAAGAGAAAAGCTTTTCATAGGCAATTTTTACTTTTGTAGATTTGCCATTGCCTGCCGAGAGGTGGTGCCGTGTAGAAAAATTATTTTTTTTACTTTTTGATTTTGCCTGTGTCGAGATTCGAACCCCGGACACTCTGCGTAGTAGTCCAACCTACTACCACTACGCCACAGCGATATTAAATATATTATTCATAAAAGTATTGAAGAAAAATCATATTATTTTCATAATTTTTCAATAATATTATTAATTTCACGCTCCATATTAATAAAATCGTTTAAAGTTTTTTGGTATTCCATTTAGTGTTGCCGTTGCGAACAAAATAGTATTAAAAAATAATTGAATTTTGACCAAAAGTAACTCTGGAACGAACACAGTGGTCGCTGTGGCGTAGTGGTAGTGCGTTGGACTGCTACGCAGAGTGTCCGGGGTTCGAATCTCGGCACAGGCAAAATCAAAAAAAAAAAGTAGAAAAAAATAATTTTTCTACACGGCACCATCTCTTGTCAGGCAATGGTAAACCTACAAGAGTAAAAATTGCTATGAAAAGCTTTTCCTTCGCCGTTCGGATTCGTAGGTCCCTTCCATTCATGTACAAATATAACACAAATACAACAAGATGAGTGGATGCGAAAAAAGCTCGGCCTAGGCCCTCCATGGGCTGTTGTGCCATCAAAAGTAAGTAAAGTAACGAACACCAATTTAACCACTACACCGAGCACGAGAGTAAAATATGATGTGTTCGTCGAACAGCCAACAACAGTATAACCAGCAGCTTAGGATTGTTGTGCGGTACTCTAGCTTTTTATTTGCATACTTGAAAAAGCTAAACGAAAAACTGTAACTGTAAACTGAAAACTGTAAATTTGTTCTTCTCTTCTCAAGTATTTTCCTGGAAGAAAATACAAAATACCAAAGTAACAAGTATCTTTTTTGGAAAAAATATGCAAAAAGTATATTGCAAATGTATAAATAGATAGGGAGAGAGAAGAGAGACAGAGTGAGAGAGACAGAGGGAGAGAGACAGAGAGCAATACAAATAAAAAGTTTTCCAGTTACACTTAGCGCAAAATTTGTAATTCAAAGCAACAATGCAAGAGCTTTTATCATCTGCTAGAAATGCCAGTGGAGGATGTAAGTATCCGAAGTAAAAAGCAAAATTTGAATGTGTTTCATTCAAAAAGAAAAAATAAAGCATTAAGCACTTCTTGAATTTCCTTTTAGTTAATGTTAATTCCTATGGTCCATTTTCGGTTTTCCTGCTCTCGGTTTTCTTTATCAACGGCATATGGTTAGGGTTAATGGCGCAAAAGGGAATCACAGGAAGCAACAGTAAGTAACTATTCGCTGCGCCGACATGAATGAATATTAAATGGGTTAATAATGTCAATGTTAAAGTCCCCTGTCAATTGGCATATTATTAATAAAAAGAGAATATGCATAAATGCAATCATTGCCATTGATGATGGTATGCTGGGGCGGTGGTGGTGATGGTGGTGGTGGTGGTGGTGGTGGTGGTGGTGGTAGTGGTGGTGGTGGTGGTGGTAGTGGTGGTGGCGAATGGTGCTGGTCGCGGATGGTGCTGGTGGCGGATGGTGCACACGCAAAAAGTGTCAATTGCCAAAGGATATCAAAAGGATGCCACCCACGTACACGCCGAGTACATGGCACAGCCAGCAGCTGCAAGCAAAGCTGACTGGCATATTGAAAGGATATCAAGGTTGTTGCATCGATATGCGTACTACAAAGAGCGATTGTCTTTTGTAGCGTATGTGCAGCATGCATTGCTTTGACCGTGCAACGCTCGAGGCTGTTGTTATGCCACACACATGTCTACAATCGAAACAATTGCAGTACAAGTGTTACACAGTTGCAAGTTGCATTTGCTGCAGCTGTTGCATATTGCATATTTTTTTCTTTTATTCTTCCTTTTTAATTTTTGCATTCGTCGATTGCTGTTGGTGTTTTTTCATTAATTTTAATGCATTGCATGTACTCGTACATGTGGCATGCATTTTTTATATACGTAGTACCCAGGAATTCTCAGTTTTTATATGTATTTAATTTTTTTCGCTTTTTTATTCTCACCAACTTGATTTCAACAAATTAAATGCGTTACTTACATGTCATATCCTCGAGTAATCCTTTTTTTTTTTTTTTTTTTTTTTTTTTTTTTTTTTGTATAATTGCTTTAAAAAAGGATTAAAATTTTATTGCGCATCATGTTCATTGCAAAAGCAAGCAAATTAAAGAATTTCCCTCCAAGGATTCATTCATTGCGTTGGATGTGTATGAAAGTGTATGTGTGAATGTGAATGTGTGTGTGTGTGTGTGTGTGTGTGTGTGTGTGTGTGTGTGTGTGTGTGTGTGTGTGTGTGTGTGTGTGTGTGTGTGTGTGTGTGTGTGTGTGTGTGTCTTCATGCTATAACGAGAACGAAAAGTGGTAATGGATTATCTTAATTTTTGGTTGCTATTACTGAAACAGAGAACATGCTTGTCAGCATGACCACAGAATCAAGTCATTCTAGGATTAACTGTCATGAAGACTGACATACTGAAAATAACGTGAAGTTTTAAGATTTCATAAGATGATCAACAGTAAGTTGGACAAAGTAAGTAACAAAGTGATTTGTGGTGAATAAATGTTGCTAGAGCATCCTCATCTTCAGAGTGATATATAAATAAAGTAGCTGATAATCTCTTTCATGTCACCGATGCTCTTCCCTCGCCTTAACAATCACGCCTACCGGTTTGAGGTTGCCGACTGTGCCCAGTTAATAAAAATGTAAATAACTTAAACCTTTCTAGCTGAATGTCAAGCCAATATTCATATGCAGCAGACACACTGAGACAAAAGTTAATTAAAAACTTGGCACGCTTCACATTTTGCATGTGAGTTGGTAAGTATGTATTTATGTTTCGGAGTTGTAGCTCATGTGCGACGTTGCTTTGGCGTCGGCATTAAGTTTAAATTATTGGCTGACTTTGGTTTGAATGAATTTGCATTCTCATTTCGTATGTTATTATTATTTTTCACTGTAAAACAATCTCTATATATTTATTACACTATGCACATATGTATGTATGTATAAGTACATTCAAAGTAGATGCGTCTTCATCCTCTTAGCCCCAAGAATCGAATATTCTTAATTAATTGCATCATTTCATTTAATTAATATTAATTAATCGGTTGCAATGTACGGCTTTGTATTTTTATTTATTTTTATTTTAAAGGCCAATAAAAGTTCACCTACAAAAACACAATCACTCGCAATGCCGCAATACCGCGGGGAGAGATATTTTTAAAAAGCTATCGTTTCGAATTGTAGTTTATTCAAGTTGAATTCATTAATGAATTAAAAACACGAAAATGGCATGCAGCACTTTATTAAGGCATTAATTATTATTATATAAATTATCAATGCAAGTTGGTAACTTAATTTGTGTTTTTGGTAAATTTTCAAATTATAGGGAGAGGGAGACAGAGAGAGAGAGAGGGAGAGAGAGAGAGAGAGAGAAAGAGAGAGAGCGAGAGAGAGAGAGAAATTGAGAGTGAGAGAGGGAGAGAGAGAGGGAGAGAAAGGGAGAGAAAGAGAGAGAGAGAGCGAGAGAGAGAGAGAGGGAGAAAGAGGGAGAGAGGGAGAGAAAGAGAGAGAGAGCGAGAGAGAGTGAGAGAGAGAGAGAGGGAGAAAGAGGGAGAGAAAGACAGAGAGAGAGAGAGAGAGCGAGAGAGAGAGAGAGAGCAAGAGAGAGAGAGGGAGAAAGAGGGAGAAAGAGGGAGAGAGGGAGAGAAAGAGAGAGAGAGCGAGAGAGAGTGAGAGAGAGAGAGGGAGAAAGAGGGAGAGAAAGAGAGAGAGAGAGCGAGAGAGAGAGAGAGAGCGAGAGAGAGAGAGAGAGCGAGAGAGAGAGAGAGAGCGAGAGAGAGAGAGAGAGCGAGAGAGAGAGAGAGAGCGAGAGAGAGAGGGAATGGGAGAGGGAGAGCGAGACAGAGAGAAAGAGAGGGGAGGGAGAGAGAGTGAGTGAGAGAGTGTGAGTGAGAGAGACAGCGAGAAAGAGAGGGGAAGGAGAGAAAGTGAGTGAGAGAGTGTGAGTGAGAGAGAGATCGTGAAAGATAGAGAGTGTGAGAGAGAGAGCGTGAGAGAGTGTGAGAAAGAGAGCGTGAGTGAGTGGGAGAGAGAGAGGGAGAGAGCGAGAGGGAGCCAGAGAGAGAGAGGGAGCTAGAGATAGGAAGCGAGAGAGAGGGAGCGAGAGAGAGGGAGCGAGAGAGAGGGAGCGGGAGAGAGGGAGCGGGAGAGAGGAAGCGAGAGAGAGGGTGAGTGAGAGAGGGAGAGTGAGAGAGGGAGCGAGAGAGAGGGAGAGTGAGAAGGCGATTGAGAAAGGGAGAGTGAGAGGGCGAGAGAGAGGGAGGGTGAGAGGGCGCGAGAGAGAGGCAGATAGAGATAGTGAGATAGAGATAGTGAGATAGAGAAGGATAATGAGAGAACGACATAGAGAGAGGGAGATGGAGAGAGGGAGATGTAGAGAGGGAGATGTAGAGAGGGAGATAGAGAGAGAGAGCGAGAGAAGAGAGAGCGAGGGAAGAGAGAGCGAGGGAAGAGAAAGCGAGATAAGATAGAGCGAGGTAAAATAGAGAGAGGGAAGAGAGAGCTAGGGAAGAGAGAGCGAGGGAATAGAGAGCGAGAGAAGAGAGAGCGAGAGAAGAGAGAGCGAAGGAAGAGAGAGGGTGGGAAAGGCAGCGGAGAGGGTGGACAAGCAGAGAGAGAGGAGAGACAGAGACAAAGAGGGTGAGATATGAGGAAGAGACAAAGAGAGAGAGAGGGGAGAGGGGAGAGGCAGAGATAAAGAGAGAGAGAGGAGTGGCAGAGGCAAAGAGAGAGAGGGAGAGTGGGACAGATAGACACAGGGAGAGAGAGGGGGATAGAGACAGAGAGGGAGAAAGAGGGAGAGTGGTACAGATAGAGAGGGAGAGATAGAGGGAGAGTGGGACAGATGGAGAGAGAGAGAGAGAGGGTGACAATGAGGGTGAGAGGGAGACAGTGAAGGTGAGAGGGAGATAGAGAGGGTGAGAAGGACACAGTGAGGGAGAGAGGAACACAGTGAGGGAGAGAGGAACACAGTGAAGGAGAGATAGAGAGAGGAGCTCAGTCGATCATTACGCATATGCGGCATATTTCGAATTGAGTAATCTCGACAGGTCTACAGAATTCTCGATTAGTATTATCTTATATTCTTTGATATTATTGTAGCTCATTTAAAGTTTCTTCACCAAATGCATTGCAATTAAGTGTTATGTACTTCGTATTCGTTTATCTGATATCTGTATTCCCAAGTAAATACTTATGTACATACAAAGTGCGGCAAAAGCAATGTCATAAATGTGAATTGGCTGAGTTGATGAATATTTGTGCTCGTTTTACGGCATTTTGAATTGTTGCTCGCAAAACATCTGATTTCTTTTTCAATGATTTCTTTCAAGACTTGTAAGGTTTGTGATTTGTTGTGGATTTGAGTGAATTTGAAAATTCGAAAAAGCACCAAATGCTTATTTTAGGCAGTGTGGTTGGCTTTCGGTTAAATTTTATCAAAAAACCGAGTACGCCATTCACTTTAGCGGCTTATGTTACATTGGAATATTTATCTGGTATTTTGTTTGTGTGCCATTTTAATGCTTTTATATCTGGAACTATTATAAAACATTGTACTAAATCACACTTTCCAGAATAGCCCATACATTTTTTGCAAATTTTAATTTTTAAAGTGTACTTCTTTAGAATCGTTTTACATATTTAAGCCGGGGTAAATGATTTTCGCAGCGAAAATTGTCACGGTAATGATGAGCAGCGCCCTCTATCAATCGAGTGTGAAAAAAATGAAGATGCATTTGCGTATGCAATAAATGATGGGCAGCGTCCTCTATCAAAAGTAGCATATGCAAAATTGTGTGTATTGTACTAAATTGATAGATGGCGCTGCACATCAGGTTCTCGTCAAATTTGACATTTCAAATAAAAATCTTTAGTAATTTAGACGCAAAATTTTGTCCATACAAAATATCAATTTTAGATTGCGAAGGATTATTGCCTTAGCTAAAATATTTTGCAAATCATCATAAAATATAAGGACATTAATTTTTAGAAGGGGACCCGAAAACACCTCTTTTTTTGTTTTTGCATGGAGCGTGAGGCTCTGCTTAATGTGCTTGTGCCTTGTGTATGCCCAAGTAGCAAAGGTGCGCGTGTAGCAGCAAATCGATATGCTGTCCTTGTGTCACAGTCTTTCCACTGTCATTTGTCAAATCAGAAATGATAGCCGCAGAAGCAACATCAACAGCAGCCCGTAAATCAAATCGAGCATATTGATATTGGCTGCATGTTAAATTGCCAATATATTTTATGCTAAATTTGCCTTAGTGAACGCCTCATTTTTGACAATAAATATATTTACTACGGACGCAGGAAAATTGTTGCTTATGCACACAAGCAACAATTTCCCTGCGGTAAAATCAACGCATTCATGAAGAAACTAAAGTGAAAAAAAATATCATTTCCACCATACGTACATAAGATTGATGACTTCTGACTGACTGACTGATTACTTGAAAGACAGTTTGATTTTCAGCAAGAAAAGAAATACTATAAACAATGCAAGCGAGTAAAAGTGTACATCAGAAAGGAACAGCGAATAAAACGCTCAAAACTGCAACCAGCCAGCCAGTAACTATTACAACAAGCCCAAAGGCCAAGCGCTACAGCTTCAGTTCCAGGAGCAGCCACCATGTCGGTAAATTTTATTACATAGAAACTCGACCGAGAACGAAACAAAAAGAGTTACGTACTATGTACTATGTACCATATATAAATATAATATGTACTAACCAATGTGTCCCCTACTAAGTATTATGTCAGTCTCCATTGTCACCTTTGATGAGAGCAAAACTCTTTTACTTTTTTCGTTCTAGCTTACTTGCTTTTTTCCAGCTATAACTTCACGCTCCAATAAAGCCAAAGCACAGCATCTATGCATTTCTGTTCTGGTGCCTCTTGTGCCTTCCAGACAGAGCGAGCAGCTTGCTTAACAGGCCATACATATGCATTTGTTATTATTGGGAGCAGCAACAGCAGCAGCAGCAACAGCAGCAATTTGTACTTTATAGTAAATTATACAACGTTGATGCTTCCACTGAAATCCCTAGCGAGCCCTAGTCAGCCCCACTTGCCCCCCAGTCACCCTGTACCCCATTCGATTTGCTTGTAGCTCTCTATACCTACATACTTATAAAACATCAGAATCAATATTTTGCAAATATTATTCTTCTGCTCTTGTTCGCTTTTAAATATGCAAAAATAATACAAGCAAATCAAGCCACACCCATACATTTTTGTTGTTGTTTATATCTCCATCCACACTTTGAACTTATTGCTACAATCTGTCGCTTTTGTCTTCTTTCGCTCTCTCTCTCTCTCTCTCTAATACACTCTACCTCCTCGTCGTTTCTCTATATTGTAAATACTTTCCATAATTGTTGCAGCTCAAAGGCATTTATTTTCAATAAATTTCTTTTATGCTTGTGCTTGCGCAAGTGTTTGTGTACGTTGTTGTTGTTGTTGTTGTTGTTGTTCCCCTTCCCTCTCTTCTTTTCTATCCTTTTAACTCTGTGTGCAACCACAATATCCACTCATTAATGCCCTGCTCGCTTTCGTTAGCGTTACTGTTATTGTCGTTGTCGTTTTTCCTCTCTCTCTCTCTCTCTCGCTCTCTCTTTCGCTGTTTCGTATTTATCTATGCTTTAACGTGATGATAACTCTTTGATAAAATATGATTGTTGTCAGAGCTGGGCCAACTTTAATCAAAAACCATTGACGTCGTTAACATGAATTACTTTAGCCGAAGCGTTAATTCGAAAAATATAATGGAGAAGTTAAACTTCACTTTTTGAATGGAAAAATTAAGAATTGTGGGGGAGCGGATCTTCCCTAAAGTGGGAGTTGCGTTCGATTACACTAGCCGCAAAAGCCAAAAACTCTACAAGCTTCTAAGCGTAAAGGAACGCTTCGATATTATTAAATAAACATGCGAAAGTTTGATTTTAAGCGTCTGCTTTCTTTAATAGTTTAGTATCGAATGACGAAATAATAATTATGATAGTTGATCTTAAAAACTAGTGAGAGATAAAGGGAGATTACCGTTAAATGAGTGATAAAGTAAATGAAATTGAGTGATCTCTCTTTATGCATTACAGTGATGGCAAAAATATAGTTAAAGTAAATAAATGAGTTGTGCACACAATATAAAAGAAGAAAAAGAATACTAACATAAACGTAAGAATGACATAGAATGAAAAATGATAAGCATGTACAGTGTCAGACAATGAAAAATAAGAACACCTTCTTCTGAAACCAAAAACACTAAAAAAATATTTCTCTAGGCTTATGATAAATTCAAAAGATATTTACTTTTCTTCATTTATTCCATAAGTTTGATTTTTTCTTAAAACACAAACAAAATCAATTCAGTGTAAAAGACGAAATTTAAAAGTTATACATAAAACCACATTTCAAAAGGACAAAAAAAAAACAACACTTCAATTAAAAAAAAAAAATTTATAAAATATTGACTCAAATTGTTCACTAATGCTAATATTTTGTGGAATAGCCTTTGTTAATTAAAACCGCCTTACACCTTCTAGGCATTGAATCCACCAGAGACGCGCAAGTAGCCTGGGGTATGGAATACCACGCTCTTTGAATGTTTGAATGCTTTGCCACAATTCGTCTTTGTTTTTAACTCTGGTACTCTGGGCCAATCTTCTCTTTGACAATATTCTACAAGTTCTCGATTGAATTAAGGTGTGGAGATTGTGCAGGTCAGGTCATAACGGGAATTCCATTATGGGAAAACCAATCTTGCGCAAGGATTGAGGTGTTCTTTGGGTCGGTTATCCCGTTGCATTTGCCATTCCAGGGGCATTTCCCATTCAGCATAAGGAAGCATCACCTCCTGAAGGATGTTTACGTAAAGAAATCTGTCCATCATTTCTTTTATCCAATACAGAGGGTCCACACCAAACCAAGAGAAGCATCCCCATACCATGATGCTTCCACCTCCGTGCTCAAATGTCTTCCTAGTATATTTTGGGCTCAATTCTGTATTTTTTGCGCGTCTAATCCAACGTTTGCCATCACTTCCAACAAGATTCACCTTGCTTTCGTCTGCCCATCATACGTTAGGCCATTTTTATGCATTAATTGAACCATCCCACTCAATGTGCGATTTAGCGAACTCTATGCGACACTTTCGATGTCTTTGTGTCAACATTGGTACTTTTTGTGCTGTTCTCCCATACTTTTTTTCCCCCACGAAACGTCTCCTTACTGATCGAGCACAAATTTGAACCCCTGTCTCCTCTCTAATTGCGGCAGCTGCCTTAAATGGATCGCGTGTCGCCAAAATTTGTATGCGATTGTCATCGGCACTTGTAGCTTTGCGGGGTCTACCTCTCTTGCAATGCAATTTTTGAGGTAATAAAGATTGGTAGACAAATGTCTAGGATCTGCTAATAGATTTAGCTATTTGGCGGATGCTTTGTCCCTCATTTCAAATCACGCTCCTCCTTGCTACAGTGCTTTGGTCGACCCATTTTGTTGTGACATTACGGAATAGTTTACATTTAATTTGTTGAATTACCCTCAATGCTACCATTTAAATGCTTACCAGTACAAATTATAAACAAATTTAAGTTTTTCTTTTTAAAATATAAATTTTTTCGTCTACTGTTATTATTGAATCGTCTGCCTTCGAATGCTTCGCTTCAACTCAAGTTTTTAGTTTGGGATTCCCCAAAAAATATTTAAATGTAGTGTTGCCACTTAAAAATTTATAAAGTATATAAAATACCATTTTCTTCTGTATAAAATTTGTTGGCCATAAGCAGTCCGATAAAAAAAAATTAATAGTCCGACACTGTATGTATTTCATAAATAATCATAATATTGATAATCAGCGCTTCAGCTTTTCACTTCGCCGTTCGGATTCGGCATTAAACTGTTGGTCCCTTCCATGCATGTACAAATATAACACGTACAACATGAGTGGGTGCGAAAATCTCGGCCTAGGACCTCCATGGGCTGTTATGCCATTCAAAGCAAAAAGAAGACACTTTTTAGCGACGTGTTCTTCGTCTTGATTTTTTTTTATCAGCATCTCGTTATTGCTGTTTTGTACTGCACGAAATATCGGTCATGTTCTTTATCGAGATCATAGCTTCCTTCACCGTACGCACCATAATTTTCTTTACCTTACCGATCTTGGCAAATATTGTATTTACTTCTCTAACCACTTGAAACGAATCTGGAGGTGGAAGGCAGCAGCTAGCAAATATTCTGGACTTGAGTTAAAAGAAGACATTTAACGGCAGTTAATCAAACCGTTATTGAACGTAAAACCTAATAGTTAACCAAAAATTTAATGCCATTAATTAGCGATTAATGGATTAACGTTTTTCTGCCCAACTCTGGTTGTTGTTATTGCTTTGCCATTTATGTTGTTGCTCTTTCTGCTATAAACATGTATAAGTTGCTGCAGGCGATCCAGAGCTAATTTTTTTTTATTAGTTATGCAAATCGTTATTGATTTGTTATTGAGTATGTAAGTATGTAAGTATGTATGCTTATTTTACTTAGCACCAAACTTTTACATCTCTGTATTATTAAATTCGCAGTAAGCTCTAGCTTCCAGTCTCAATATAATATGGTACGTCCTAAAATGTTTTCACAGCTTAAAAGTTTTAAATAAATTCATACAATTTAGACATTGAATATTCATATTCACTTTTTACCCGAATGTTTAAAATCTAAAAGAGAAAATCTGTACTCTTACTTGTAACCAGAAGAGAGTATGTGTTAAAAGAAATGCAGAGCAACGAAGGAATAGAATGAGATGGGAAATCGATTTGTAAGTCATAAAATTTGAGCTGCTAGAGTAAAGGTGAGTAAGTCGTGAGGGAACAAGTAAACGAGTGGTGAATTGAAAATCTAAGTATGGAATCTATGTAGTAAGTATGGTAAGAAGGTTTCAAACTAACCAGAAGACGACCAGTTATAACAAACTGTAAATTACATTAGATAAAGAAAGTTTAGAATATTACCAAAGATTACATACTACTGTGGGCAAAAGTTAGTAAGACTTTGTTCATAATTTCGAATTTTTTTATTCATTCTTCCAAATCTATTTCGCCCCCTTCAAAGTAATCCCCCCCCCCTCGGCCCCAATACACTTGTGCCAACGTTTTTTCCAATTCTCGAAACAGTTGTTAAAGCCAATTTCCGGAATAGCCTTCAATGCGCTTAGCGATTCATGTTTAATGTCTTCAATTGACTCAAAACGGTGTAACGGTGTCCACGAAGCGGTTTTTTGAGTTTAGAAAATAGCCAAAAGTCACACGGTGCTAAGTCAGGCGAATAGGGTGGTCGGGTGGTTGCGGAACGGTATCAGTCGAATTTTTGGCAAAATGGTCTCGTAAAACCAATGCAGTGATTTTGGAACCAATCGTGCATTCACTCTTCTTAGGCCCAAATGATGTTTTAAAATGGTTTTCACTGATCCTTCCGATATTCCAACGATGCCAGTAAGGTCTCTGACTGTTAATCGTCGATTCTCGAGCACCAATTCCTTGATTTTATTGACGTGTTGATCATCAGTTGATGTTGATGGCCGTCCTGGACGTTGTTCGTCGTCAACGTTCAGCGTTCTCGACCATCTTTGAACAATTTGTACCAATCAAAAACACTTGCTCGCGACATACAATTATCACCGAAGGCCTTTTGCAACATTCTGAACGTTTCGCCACCAGAAATTTGATTCCGCACACAAAATTTAATGGAACTTCTTTGTTGAATAATTTCACTCATTGTGAAAATCGCCGAATGCACTTTTTGTACTTCAGAACTTCAGAAATACAAGCGTATACTAAACACTAATGATTATTTTGATGTGACATTTGACACAGATGTCACCGACAATCATACCAACCTTAAAAAAATAATATTTTGATGAATGGGTTTCCGCGCGAAATTTAAATTAAAAAGTCTTACTACTTTTTGCCCACAGTAGTATGTATGTAGATAAACAAACAACACATATAAAGCGTGTTTTTTTTTTAGAAGTGTGGTTTTCAATCTGGCAATACTTTTTTCGGAGTTGGTCTTTTTAACAGCTGCTGTCACTTGATTTAGGCTTAGTTTGGTTTGCCATTTCATAATGAATAGACTTACTACTGAATAACGTTTGCAAATCGTTTGGTGAATGGGCCCAAAACGAGATGGCTACCAATCCTGATTTTCAACAAGAAAATTTTTTTCAGCGCTGAAGCTCGCTTTTGGCTTAATGGGTATGTTAATAAGCAAAATTGTCGCATTTGGAGTGATTATAATCGACAAGTCATTGATGAGACGCCGTTACATCCTCAAAAAGTCACTGTTTGGTGTGCTCTATGGGCAAAGGGAATCATTGGTCCATATTTCTTTAAGATGAAGCCGGTCATAATGTTACAGTCAATAGGGAACGCCATGATTAATAACTTTTTCGTGTCTGAATTGGAGGATGTTGATGTTGATGTGGATGACCTTTGGTTCCAACAAGACGCTACAAGGCGCTGCATGCCATACAGCCAACGAAACAATCAATTTATTGAATATACCGGGAAACTTTTGGTGAGCGCAATATCTCGCGTCGAGGGCCTGTGGCGTGGCCTCCAAGATCGTGCGATTTAACACCGCTGGACTACTTTTTGTGGGGTTATGTGAAATTGCTTGTCTACGCAGATAAGCCCGAGACGATTGACGCCTTGGAAGAGAATATTCGGTGCGGTATTACTGACATACGGCCCCAATTGCTGCTTTAAAAGTGGTCGAAAATTGGGCCTCTCGGCTGGAATTTATTCGAACCAGCCGCGGCGGCCACTTGCCCGTTTTTAAAACATAATGGCTGTTTAGGCCTGTAGCCATAATTTTAAGGTAAATTTACTTTTACATTTTACCGAAATATTTAAAGAATTTTTTTTTAATACTAATCGAGGAGCCGAGAAGAGAAGACGTCCACCGGAGGATCGAACCCAGCATTTAGAAAGACCCGTTACCCGACTACGCTACTCCAAGCCCTAAGGAAATTCGAGGTGGAAATGGTACGCTCAATTACAATGTGCATATATAAATAAATATTGAAAGAACACTTACTGCTGCCTTTCTTCTTTTTCCCTACACGACTACTTTCAACTTCCCTCGAGATCCCGCCTCGTCCGGAGACACAAAGCCCTCACTCCTTTACAATGGCAAATCCTTATCTTTCTAATAAAGCTAAATTCTTGGCCATAACATTAAATTATATAATTTTCATTTATTCTTGAAAACCACACTTCTAAAAAAAAACACCCTGTATAAGAAAAAGTTTCAAACAAAAACCTTCTTCTTTATTTTTTTCTTTTAATGCATTTCCAATGATATTTTCTCTGCACATTCTCCGAGGAGAGAATATCAACATCAATAATATGCATTTCCTTGTGAAACAAATGCTGCGACTGCTTCAGCTACCCGCTTCCCGCTTCCGTACACATGTATATTTGATTTCGAATGTAAAAATCTTTGAACAACCGAGAACTTCTCCTGTGTTCTCTTTAGTTTGCTGCTGCAACATGCAAAACTTACTACTATTTGGCATTTTGTTGTTAGTAGCATTTGTTCAAATTATTGCAAACTGTAGTTGCAGTTGCAGTTGCATTAGCAATATCGACGTGTGTCTGTAAGTGCCTTTGCAAAATATCCTTACGAGTATTTCCTGATTCTTTTGTACACAACTACGCACTCACTGACACACATGCACACGCACACACACATATACACACACCCATACACACACACACACATACTATACATGTTGGCAATTGTTGTTGGTAATGCGGATATTTGTAGGTATGCATGTAGCCAATGCTCTTGTGTGTGTTTGTGTGTGTGTATGTGTGTGTGTTAGTATCTGCATGTGTATCAATGTCCACAGCTGATTCCTGCATTATTATTTTATGTTGCATATACTCGTACATATGTAGTAGGAAATCTGCAGTAAAGAGCAGCATGAAGAATTTTTCTTAATATGCCATGTGACATTGAGCAAGCAAAGTTGTCGTGCTATTTCGAATGCAATGGACAGTGGGCATAAATTGCAAAAGGGATGACAAAAATTTCTATGACATCAAAAACTATATTATAAAATTCAAATGGATCTAAAAGCATTATTCCAATCAGGTGAACTGCAACTTGTGGTCAGAGCATGAAACTCTTGTAACTTTTATCAAAAAGTGGTCAAAATAACAGTTTTTATAAACTTTTATTTTATAAGATTTTTTTAAAGTGCTGAGTTTTAAAATACCTTTTCTTTACTTTTAATTTAAACTCCTACGTAATACATTAAGTATAAGGTTGGCTAAAAAGAAAGTTCAGAAAACTTAGCTCACACTACGAGGGTAGATCAATAAGTACCCGTGTGTGAAGACAGGTGGCGTTGCTGAGGGAAGTTGGCATTACCGTCGTGTACTGTGACATCTGTCACACGACACCACACTAACTGATTTCAAACTGATTCATAGGTTAGTTTTTATATGGCAGCCATTAGTATCACACGTGTTTCGCGTTTCGCGATAAAATGGAAAAAGAACAATATCGATCAGTAATTCACTTTTCATTTTTGGATGGAAAAACATGCGAAGAAATAAAAGCGAAGTTGGATGCTGTCTATGGGGACCCTTCACCATCTATGACAACCGTAAGATATTGGTTCAACGAATTTAAACGTGGTCGTACATCTGTTTTTGATGAGGAGCGCCCAGGCCGCCCGGCAGACGTGGTTACCGAGGAAATCGTTGAAAAGGTCCACGAAATGATTCTCGCTGATCGCCAAACGAAAGTGCGCGAAGTAGCAGAGGCCATAGGAGTGTCGTAAGGATCGGTAATTAATATTTTACATGATAGGTTAAGCATGAGAAAGGTGTCGCCCCGATGCGTGCCGCGTTTGCGTACGATGGATAACAAGCGGATACAGAATTGTCGAGGCCAAATTGCATGAATTGAACTACGAATTGCTGCCGCAGCCACCCTACTCGTCCGACTTGGCTCCCTGCGACTTCTTTCTGTTTCCCAACATGAAAACGTGGCTCCAGGGGAAAAAATTCAGCTCTAACGAGCCGGTTATCGTCGAGACAGAAGCGTATTTTGAAGAGTTCGATAAATCGTCTTTTTTGGAAGGGTTAAAGTCATGGCAGAAATGTTGGGAGATTACGTTGAAAAAAACTTGCCTCTTCATTCCTTACCCGGGTACTTATTGATCTACCCTCGTAAGTTTAACAAATTTTTTTTTTTTTTCAAATATCAAAATAGCTTTATCGAGTCAAATATTTTCCATTGTTATTGACCACACCTCGTAAAACCATAATACCTTAGTTCGTTAAAGAATTCCTGGATTTCTGCTCGAAAAACTCGGACAAGACCTTTCTGCAGTTCTCGTGGGAATTCTACTTGAAGCCATTAAGATAATTCCTCAAAGAGTGAAACAAATGGTAATCCGAAGGTGCCAGGTTCGGGGCTGTTGGTTGGATGCAATAAAACTTCCCAGCCAAGCTCCCTCAGGTCTTGGCGGGTCACCAAAGAAGTACAGTGAATCAATAAAGTTTTGGTAAGTACAACAATAATTGATAGCTAAAATCGCACCGTTTGGTGCTTTCTAATTATTATTTGTCAAAAAATGTTGTAGTATACTTTAAGATAAGCATTCTGTTCATCAGCATGAGTGATTGTTGCCTCGTTATCTTTTAAGTGGCGCCACGAAGGCACCAGTCAAGTGTACACAATGTAATAAAGTCATACATAAACACCGGTGAAAGATCAGGCAGACCTAAAGCTTTAACAGCCCGCAAGGAAGGCGATATCGTCGCCGCCGTTAAGCGTAATCCGCGTATGCCAGCAGTGCAGATTACAAATAACGTAAACGCTGTAAATGTATTACCTATACTTATATAAAGCTGGTTATCACGGACGAACACCTCGATGTAAGCCGTATATATCAAAAGTGAATAAAAACAAGCGACTAGATTTTGCTAAAGAATACATAGATTAACCGGATTCGTGTTGCGAAAACGTAGTATTCCGTGACGAGTCCAAATTCAACATATTTGGGTCGGACGGAGCAAGAAAATTGTGGAGGCGTGTCAATAAAGAGCTAGAAGAAAGCAACTTAATGCCCACAGTCGAGCATGGTAGTGGAAACGTAATGGTTTGGGGGTGTATGGCTGCAGCTGGCTTCAGTAATCTGGCTTTTATAACAGACAAAATGGACAAACGTATGTATTTGGATATTCTGAAGAAAAATTTTTGCGTCCAACTGTGCAACAACTGGATCTCGAAAGCACACGTCGTATCTAGTCCACGAATGGCTCTTATACAATTGCAAGCGACTCTATACTCGGCCACAATCACCAGACCTTCAGACATTAATCCAATAGAACCAAAATGGGAGTTGTTGGAAAGGTGGATCCGAAAACATAGAATTTCGTCGAAAGAAACCCTGAAAACGGCTATAACGATAGCAGGGGCTAAAATTACAAAATCTGACACCAATGTGTTAGGAAAAAGTATGCACCGTCGTTTACAAGCGCTAATTACAGCCAATGGTGGACCTACCAAATATTGAATTAACGTTTTCAATTATAAATTTCTTTATTTTCCATTTCAGTAACAAAACTTTTTTGATATGAATTCCATTGATTTGATGGTTTTATTATTGTGTATTTTTTGTTGTGTTTATGAAAAAAAAAAGTTCCTTCTTTTGAATTGTATTTATTAAAAAATCTTTGTTATTTGAATTAACAAAAAAAAATTAAGAAATTTTTAATGTAGAAATTACAGTTTTTGTTTTTATTTCCTATTTTATTCCACTTGGGAACATAGGCCTTCAACAAAACATTGCCATCTTATTCTATTGTTAGCTATTCTTTTCACAACGTTCCACGATTCTTCTTCAGCTGCTCTCAGGTCACTTTCAATGGTCCGATTCCAGGTGTTAGACAATCAAACAAAGTCCTAATTGAATCCGATGTGAGCAATTTTTCGTGTACGTCATGCACGACGTGTTTTTGTAGAACAAACTGCATTCATTAAATGATTCTGTCCTACTTAAGAACGCTTCGACGAGTTGCCATCGTACTCTTTGTTTGATCGTATCCGATCTGTGCGATATGTTAAATGTACGCGATATTTATTGGATATAGAAGAGAGTGTTCGAATAAAACACGATGCGATTACTTCGTATATAAGTAATAAGCATCGGATGTAAATCATTTCAATTCTGTCGCATGCGATATTTTAAATGAAAATGGAACGCTGATTGCAGACTTGCCAAAGCTAAAGTGTTTGTGTAAAAAGAGATAAAAAATATGAAATAAATAATGGGAAGAAATCGCATATGACTTCCAATCCAACAAATCCCATCAGATCCAATGAGGACACTCGTGCGAGACGATGTTTTCGTAAACGATACAATAATTTCGCACCGGATTCAGTTAGGACATAGCGATATGCTATGTTCCCATTGCTCTCAAGTGATGCTGTTTCGGCAAAAATTACAACTGTTCACATATACCACTATTCGTTTCGCTTGCGGATTCGTTTAACAATTCAGTGTTTATTTCTTGTGTGTATTTATATTATTCTATTTTATAATATTTTATTATACATTGAACACACCCATTGCAGTAGTAGAATTGAACATACCCTGTTATTACCACATGGCTTATGAAAGCTAACATCTAGAGCTTAACTTGTAACGGGAATTTAAAATTGTATCAGCTTTCACCATGGAGTGGTCAGATAATGAGAACCGTATCGCTGTTATAGCACTTAAGGCGTTAAGTGTGAAATGAAAAACGGCGATATTTTCAAAATGCTCCGCCCACTCGGAATTAGTTGCATGTTCGTCTACCGGTGCATAAAACTGTTTGAGGAGACTACAGATATCAAAGACCGCCACCGGTCAGGCCTTCCATGTACAGTTCACACGCCGCAAGTCATCAAAGCCGTCAAATCAAGAATTCAGCGACTTTCGCTTCGAAAACAGAAAATCATGGCCCGTGAGATGAATATCACGCAAAAATCCAGGAGTCGAATTATTAAAAAAGACTTGGGACTTAGTGCCTTCAAACGTCGCACCGGACATTTGTTGACTGTAGCTTTGGAAAAAATAGGGTAGAAAAATCCAAAAGTCTTTTGGTGAAGCACGCTGATAACTTGCACAGAAAAGTCTAGTTTACGGATTAATAAATTTTTACCGTGCAGGAAAAATTTAACAAGTAAAATGATAGCGTGTAAGCACAGTCATCTGCGGAAGCATCTGAATTGATCCCAAGGGTCGAAAATGGTCATCACCCAGCTTCAGTTATGGTTTGGTGAGGTGCCTCTTACGATGGGGTCACTGACTGGGGTATTTCTGCGAACAAGGGGTCAAAACTTGGGCCAAAGCTTACCAAGAAACCGTTTTGGAAGCTGTCGTGAAGCCACTTAACCATTCCCTGTTCCAAAACCAGCCGTGGACTTTCCTGCCAGCAGGATTCTGCGCCAGCTGCCCATAAGGATAAAAACAATTTTATCAGCTTTGATTTACTCTGAAGAATGTCTGGCAGCCCTGATCTGAACCCACTGGATAACAAATTATGGACAGTTTTAGAGGACATGGTTTGCCACAGAAGATACCCCAACATTGATTCTCAGAAGACTGCTTTGATTCGTGCTGTCAGCACTTTTCCAATGCACGAGGTGCGTGCGGCTATTGATGATTGGCCAGTGCGACTTAAGGCCAAAGCGTGCATTTCGAATAAGTAATTGTATACAATATACAGGGTGTTTTTTGTTAGAAGTGTGGTTTTCAAGAAGAAATAAAACGTATATAATTTAATGTTATGGCCAAGAATTTAGCTTTATTATAAAGATAAGGATTTGCCATTAGGTTTTAAAAACGATTTCGGGCAAGTGGCCGGTTCGAATAAATTCCAGCCGAGATGCCCAATTTTCGACAACTTTTTGCAACAATTGGGGCCGTATGTCAGTAATAACGTGCCGAATATTCTCTTCCAAGGCGTCAATCGTCTCGGGCTTCGTCTCTGCGTAGACAAGCGACTTCACGTAGCCTCAAAACCCCACAAAAAATAGTCCAGCGGTGTTAAATCGCACGATCTTGGAGGCCACGCCACAGGCCCACGACGCGAGATAATGCGCTCACCAAAAGTTTCCCGGTAAATTCAATAAATTGATTGTTTCGTTGGCTGTATGGCATGTAGCGCCTTGTAGCGTCTTGTTGGAATCAAAGGTCGTCCACATCAACATCCTCAAATTCACAATTCAGGCACGAACAAGTCATTAATCATGGCTCTATAGCGTTGTCAATTGACTGTAACATTATGACCGGCTTCATCTTTGAATATATATGGATCAATGATTCCCTCTACCCATAGAGCACACCAAGCAGTGACTTTTTGAGGATGTAACGGCGTCTCAACAATGACTTGTGTGTGTGGATTATGATCACTCCAAATGCGATAATTTGGCTTATTAACAAACCTATTCAACCAAAAGTGAGCTTCATCGCTGAAGAAAATTTTCTTCTTGAAAATCGGGATCGGTGGCCACCTCGTTTTGGGCCCATTCACCGAACGTGCGACACGCTTGATGGTCGTTCGGCTTCAATTATTGCACGAGTTGGATTTTGTAAGATCGCAAACCAAGATCCTTCCATAAAATCTTCCATAAAGTGGATGGGCACAGCTCCAATTGTTGCGCGCGATGGCGGATGGACTCATTTGGGTCTTTTTCGATACTCTGCTCCACAGCAGCAATAGCGTCTTCGGTGCGCACTGTACGGCGTCCCTGAGAATGCGCATTATCCACTAGAGTAAAAGTGGTGCGAAACCGATCCATGGTTGCTCGAATTACCGACTCTGCTGGCCGATTATGTCGACCGAATATTGATGCATCGCGCGAACCGAACCATTATTTTGGTAATAAATTTTCACGATTTGCCAACGTTGTTCAGGAGTAAGTCTTTTTATTATGAAATGGCAAACCAAACTGAGCATAAATCAAGTGACAGCTGTCAAAAAGACCAACTTCGAAAAAAGTATTGCCAGATTGAAAACCACACTTCTAAAAAAAAACACCCTTTACATCAATAAATGTAAATATAAATAAAAAATTGATTCAAAAAAATTAATTATTTTTAATTATTTATTAATTATTTTTAATTTTATAACATCAAATGTGTGTAACAGTATTTATGTCCCTACTAGGTTTTGTGATGTATTATGGTCTTCCATTCAAAAGCGAAGAGAATCAAAATGGTAGATGAAATATTCAACAGCGAGATAAGATGGCATTGGAGAGAGCATCAACGCTCGTAGCTTGTGACGGTTGCAGCCTCAGTGGCTCCAAAAAATATGTTGGACGATGGTAAAGTATATTGATAATCAAAATACGTTTGATAATAAAAAACAATCAATCATCAGTAAAATGTGAATTAAATTTTTTTTAATATGTTTCAGTTCAAATTCTTCTTCTTCTTAATATACTACTACTACTACATACAATTTACAGAGAAATGTCAGATCAAATTCATTTAAATGTCCATTACAGTTATGGTAATGAATTCAGGGTTTCATTCGATTTTTGGCTCAACTTCGACTCAGTTTCGGTTATAGAACACATGAAATAAAATTACGAGAGCCGAAGTGCGTGTTGAGCTTTTTTCATATAAAGTAATCGGGGTCGAGTATACATACGGCAACGGCGTCGGCGTCGGCGTTGGCATCGACGTCGATTCTCTCAATTTCAACTCTTGTGCTGAGTGCATTTGCTCTCAATTGTTGTTGTTTTAAGTATTGCGATATTTTTATTCGAACACTTTTCATTTTTTCCCACCGTAATGTCTGCTGGCATTTGTGCGATGCAATAATTTCTGCAATAAATCAGTGTGTACTATACACAAACTGCGAAACGTGCAGAAATTGTCAGGACGATTTGGCTGTCAATTTGTTGGTTAAGTTTCATGGTCAAAACTAAATTTTACAGCTTCTAACATAAGTAAATTACATTTGTCTCTCCGTTTACCGCCGTTGTTCTAAATTTAACACTTTAATATGAACAAATTAAATTTGTTTCTCTACCGAAACCAAACAAATGTTTCTAAATTCTAAATACCATAGATAATACGCCCGCCAGTTTCTGCTTCTCTCTTTGTTTCCATTTTAATTAAAACAAATTGCTTGCATCGTTTGCACGCATTACGAAAACAAAAAAATAACGAGAATGAAAGAATTTCGAGAAAAAAGTAACAAAATAAAGTATCGCTTAAGAGAGAAGAAGAGGAAAAAAAAACACAACCTCTTTTTCATCATTATTAGATCACATTATCCTTGATATTCGACGTAATAATTTCATTACTGTCAACACAGCGCACAGCCTTCCCGCTCTCTTCTGCTGATGCTGTTGTTGTTGTTCTGGCTGCTGTGTGCTCTTCAGCACAGTTGGCTGGCTGGCTGCTTTCACGAAGTTCAAATTACTCACTCGCAGCGCGCTTCGCATTCGGCGTATTTATTACCGTTTACGCTAATCCTAGATGAAATCTCAACTTTTGTGCAAACATTAATACAAATACATACACACACATACATACATGCACATACAAATAACGACCAAATACGTATAAGGAAAGAGAGAAAGTACTCAATTTAAACGAAAATTTAAGTAAGTTGCTGAAGAAAAAAAAGAAAAAGCAGCAACAACAATAACAACAAATCAGAAACGCGGCAAATGTTTGCCGCGAGTGAAAAATTAAGAGGGGATTTTTTTTGTTTTTGTTTGTTTGCCTTCTGTATTTTCGCAGCCAATATATCATTGTAATTTGCCAGCTACTTTGCATTTCTGACAAAAGTGAAAATTTATAAAAACGAAAAAAAATATAAAGTAAAAAATAAAAAGAAAAGGAAAATAGTCGCTTTCGACTTGACTCTACGGCGAAATGAATTTCGGTGATGACACTGTGGCGTCGGCTGCATTGACGGCAGCAGCTGCTCTCTCCTCCACGACTCTCACTCGCCCACTCTTTGATGTTTCTTCTCGCAAGTCAGGAAAGCAACCGCAAGCACTAGTTTGTGGAGATGTAGAGATGTGTGCGCCGTGATATGGAAATTTCAGCCGTGAGCGATTTTTGTATAAAATAAGAAAAATGTCATAAGTGTGCATGAGTGAGATGATTAAATCATGCGTGAATTCAATTTATCCGTGACTCACGCTCATTTGATGTTTTTTTAATATCTTTGCATATTTTTATATTACGAGTATATGGGTTAAGTTAAGTTGTTGCCCAGCAGGACATACTTGTACCATACTTAGCCAAATATGGCTAATAGTGGTACCACTGGGCGTTTCTTATCGTTTCCTTTCATATAATAGAACCTATTATTCCAAACGTTATATAATTAAGTAAGTCATCCAAATCACTTGACCCTGGGTCAGATAAGTCATTCAGAAGGTATCGACCTCGGGTATTTTTTTACACATAGCTGGGCAGAATCAGAATTACTGATGGTTGTATTGCTCCTCCTCCCCCTCCTCCTCCTCCTCCTCCTCCTAGTCTTTACAGCTTCTACAAAGGTCATTTGAGGGCACTCCCTGTCTAGTGGCTTGAAGGCCAATAATAGCTGCCACCACTTTATATATTTGACTTATGCCAAGGGATGTTAGCTTTTGGGGCGTTTAGGATTAACCTCTGGCCAAATCTGATTTGCAGCTTTGCAAGTGGGTGAATTCAGCTACAGATTACGCACCTCTATTTAAATATTACACAATTGTAGGCAAATATTTAAGCTGCCTCTATTTAAATATTACACAATTGTAGGCAAATATGTAAGCTGCCATTCATGAGAATATTATACTTACTACTGTGGGCAAAAGTTAGTAAGACTTTGTTCATAATTTCAAATTTTTTTATTCATTCTTCCAAATCTATTTCTATTTCGTCCCCTTTAAAGTAATCCCTCCCCCCCCCCCGGCCCCAATACACTTGTGCCAACGTTTTTTCCAATTCTCGAAACAGTTGTTAAAGTCAATTTCCGGAATAGCCTTCAATGCGCTTAGCGATTCATGTTTAATGTCTTCAAATGACTCAAAACGGTACCGGTGTCCACGAAGCGGTTTTTTGAGTTTAGAAAATAGCCAAAAGTCACACGGTGCTAAGTCAGGCGAATAGGGTGGTAGGGTGGTTGCGGAACGATATCAGTTGAATTTTTGGCAAAATGGTCTCGTAAAACCAATGCAGTGATTTTGGAACCAATCGTGCATTCACTATTCTTAGGCCCAAATGATGTTTTAAAATGGTTTTCACTGATCCTTCCGATATTCCAACGATGCCAGTAAGGTCTCTGACTGTTAATCGATGATTCTCGAGCACCAATTCCTTGATTTTATGGACGTGTTGATCATCAGTTGATGTTGATGGCCGTCCTGGACGTGGTTCATCGTCAACGCGTTCTCGACCATCTTTGAACAATTTGTACCAATCAAAAACACTTGCTCCTTGCTCGCGACATACAATTATCACCGAAGGCCTTTTGCAACATTCTGAACGTTTCGGCACCAGAAATTTGATTCCGCACACAAAATTTAATGGAACTTCTTTGTTGAATAATTTCACTCATTGTGAAAATCGCCGAATGCACTTTTTGTACTTTAGAACTTCAGAAAGACAAGCGTATACTAAACACTAATGATTATTTTGATGTGACATTTGGCACAGATGTCACCGACAGTCATACCAACCTTAAAAAAATAATATTTTGATGAATGGGTTTCCGCGCGAAATTTAAATTAAAAAGTCTTACTACTTTTTGCCCACAGTAGTACTTATTTCGATTTTTTATCGCCCAATTGCATCCCGGAAAATAACGGGTGGTGCTTTTGTCTTAAACATATTCAACCAAGATGAGTATTGCAAAAAAAAAAAAAAACTCACTCACGCTTCCATCTCTAATGAGAGGCAGTGCCAATGGAAATACGCTCGCTCTCAGTCGTGGCTCAGGCTCGCGCTCAGCAGCGCTGCTCAGCGCGTGTACATTGTAATCTACACCGGATGTTAGCGAAAATGTCTCAAGTGGCAATCAAGGCATTTTCATTCAAATTTGTGTCGCAACAAATTACCACGCATTTGTCAAACAACGAACGCAAAGGCGCAAAGAAAATGCGAGAGTGTAAAAGAGTGGCAGCTAGCAGCAGAAAGAAAGCGAGAATGTGTTGGAAAGTGAAAAATCTATTTCTTGCGGCAAGTGCGCTGTGCACACAAACACACAAACACACACACACACACACACACACACAGACGCAACCATATGCTTATAAAACTTCTACACTTGTATAGGATCTAGCGTAGAAGCGATAGGAATGTGGTAAAGGAAGGCGTACAATTTGAATTCAGTGGCGCCAGCTATCGAAATGCATCAAAATACAAGGACGAAGGAAGCGAGACCGAGAGGAGAATGTTTGAGTCGTGCACGAGCATGGGATATGGGAAGTTGATATGTCTGAGATTGCTGCTGCTGCTGCTGGTGCTGCTGGTGCTGGTGCTGCTGGTACTATGTTGACAACACAAATGAGATTTTTGTGTGCGCCAATTTGCGATAGAAGTTAATTAAGTACATTAATTTTATTTAATATTTAACTTATGTATGCTCTTAATTAATTTGAATGTAATCAAGCTGTATTCCTCCGGTTCACTCTTTCTCCTCGTGAAGCTCACGCAGGGGTGTGACATATCAGATACGGTAGCTCAAACTAGCTCCTTAATTTGGCTTTCAATCTTTTTGTCGTTTTCAAGTTTATTTATATTATTGATTGTGTCTAAGTAATACCAAATATGGTAATTGAAATATTTCTAGTCATTGCACAAAATATTTCTTAATTTACACACAAATTAAATTCAAGTAAAGGGTGTTGTTTTTAGAAGTGTGGTTTTCAATCTGGCAATACTTTTTTCGGAGTTAGTCTTTTTGACAGCTGCTGTCACTTGATTTATGCTCAGTTTGGTTTGCCATTTCATAATGAATCGACTTACTCCTGAACAACGTTTGAAAATTGTGCAAATTTATTACCAAAATAATGGTTCGGTTCGCGCGCCGTATTTTGTTCAGCGATGAAGCTGACTTTTGGTTGAATGGGTATGTTAATAAGCCAAATTATCGCATTGGGAGTGATCATAATCCACACACACAAGTCATTGTTGAGACGCCGTTACATCCTCCATAGAAGTCACTGTTTGGTGTGCTCTATGGGCAGAGGGAATCATTGGTCCATATTTTTTCAAAGATGAAGCCGGTCATAATGTTACAGTCAATGGGAAACGCTATAGAGCCATTATTAATGACGTTTGCGTGCCTGAATTGGAGGATGTTGATGTTGATGTGGATGACCTTTGATTCCAACAAGACGCTACAAGGCGCTACATGCCATACAGGCAACGAAACGATCAATTTATTGAAGGAAACTTTTGCTGAGTGTATTATTTCGCGTCGTGGGCTTGTGGCGTGGCCTCCAAGATCGTGCGATTTAACACCGCTGGACTATTATTTGTGGGGTTATGTGAAGTTGCTTGTCTACGCAGATAAGCCCGAGACGATTGACGCCTTGGAAGAGAATGTTCGGTGCGGTATTACTGACATATGACCCCAATTGCTGCAAAAAGTGGTCGAAAATTGGACCTCTCGGCTGGAATTTATTCGAACCGGCCACTTGCCCGAAATCGTTTTTAAAACCTAATGGCAAATCCTTATCTTTATAATAAAGCTAAATTGTTGGTCATAACATTAAATTATAAGCGTTTTATTTTTTCTTGAAAACCACACTTCTAACAAAAAAACACCCTGTATTAAAATTATTTATTTAATTATTTCAATGTTTTGGTTAGTTTCAGTTGGTGCTAGAAAATAGACATACTCGTAGAATATTTTATTAATTGAAATGAATTGAAATGAATTGAAATGAATTGAAATGAATTGATATAAATTGAAATGAATTGAAATGAATTGAAATGAATTGATATAAATTGAAATGAATTGAAATGAATTGAAATGAATTGAAATGAATTGAAATGAATTGAAATGAATTGAAATGAATTGAAATGAATTGAAATGAATTGAAATGAATTGAAATGAATTGAAATGAATTGAAATGAATTGAAATGAATTGAAATGAATTGAAATGAATTGAAATGAATTGAAATGAATTGAAATGAATTGAAATGAATTGAAATGAATTGAAATGAATTGAAATGAATTGAAATGAATTGAAATGAATTGAAATGAATTGAAATGAATTGAAATGAATTGAAATGAATTGAAATGAATTGAAATGAATTGAAATGAATTGAAATGAATTGAAATGAATTGAAATGAATTGAAATGAATTGAAATGAATTGAAATGAATTGAAATGAATTGAAATGAATTGAAATGAATTGAAATGAATTGAAATGAATTGAAATGAATTGAAATGAATTGAAATGAATTGAAATGAATTGAAATGAATTGAAATGAATTGAAATGAATTGAAATGAATTGAAATGAATTGAAATGAATTGAAATGAATTGAAATGAATTGAAATGAATTGAAATGAATTGAAATGAATTGAAATGAATTGAAATGAATTGAAATGAATTGAAATGAATTGAAATGAATTGAAATGAATTGAAATGAATTGAAATGAATTGAAATGAATTGAAATGAATTGAAATGAATTGAAATGAATTGAAATGAATTGAAATGAATTGAAATGAATTGAAATGAATTGAAATGAATTGAAATGAATTGAAATGAATTGAAATGAATTGAAATGAATTGAAATGAATTGAAATGAATTGAAATGAATTGAAATGAATTGAAATGAATTGAAATGAATTGAAATGAATTGAAATGAATTGAAATGAATTGAAATGAATTGAAATGAATTGAAATGAATTGAAATGAATTGAAATGAATTGAAATGAATTGAAATGAATTGAAATGAATTGAAATGAATTGAAATGAATTGAAATGAATTGAAATGAATTGAAATGAATTGAAATGAATTGAAATGAATTGAAATGAATTGAAATGAATTGAAATGAATTGAAATGAATTGAAATGAGTTGAATTGAAATGAACCAGAAAAATTTTATAATTTTTACGTATCCATTATGCGTCAAGAGTTAGGACCCTATTATGTTTAAGTGAAAGTTTCGATTCTTGGATCTACTTAAGTCAACATGTCGAGCCAACAAGAACAGCGCCGCAAATTATTACTGGGCATTTACTTGACGAAGTCTGGACTAAGCATTGCAAGGGAAAGCACAGCGAGCTTAGCGACGGTTTATAACGTCATGCAGAACCGAATTGTCAGGCAGAAAAAAGGATCCAAATAAGTAACACAGAATTGCGGAAAAAGGTTGTTGGTACTTATCGGGCTAATCCCACGAGGTCCACTCGAGATATTGCAGCTACAGCTGGTACAATGCAATCAACATTAATGCGATATAAGCGAAGTCACGGATTAAGGATCTACAAACAGCGGAAAGTATCTGACCGGTCGGAAGCAAAGGAAAAAATAGCGAAGACGCGTGCCCGAAAGCTGTATGACAATTACCTAACCAAATTCGATTGCGTGTTGCTCGATGATGACACCTACTATAAGACGGACTTCAACCAGTTGCGTGGGAATACCTTTTCACAACAAAGAATAGGGATGCAACACCCAGAAAATACTCCGAAATCGATGGAATCAAGCCTATGCAGTAGTCACCGAACGTACCGAACGTCCACTCTCTAACTGAGAACGTTAAGAAAAATGTTAAACAAGTTTGCAATCGCTAATAATATTTGAATCAATTTTTATTTTGTGAATTATAGCTAAAAAAAAAAAATGCTTAATAAACTGAGTTTCATGTGAGTGAAATCGGAATGTTGGTTGGCTTTTAATGTCTGCGTAAAATTTATACAATTTTTCTGGTTCACCCCTTATAATATTTGTACTTTTTAGCCAATTCTCTTTTTTTCAATCGTTTAGTGTATTTTTTATTGCAGCAGGTTCTTGATTGATTTATTTGGGTGCATCTTTAAGCATAGTTCTTATCAGCATAGTTTTGGTAGAATTTCACAATAGCTATCGTCCTTTTCTGTAGGACCTTCAAGATCCTTATGAATGTTGGCATTTATTAAGTACCAAGGCGTCCCCCACCCCGCACGCATATGTTTCTTATATTTTTATGGTAGTTTGAAGCTTTTGAAGCTCGTATCTGTGTTGCAACTGGATGATGTACCCCACAGTTGGATAGCATAATTTCATATCGATTTAATGGTTGCAATTTATTTTCGAGCGACAATTTAATGAATTGCTTCCTAAAAGCCAATTCATGTTGGCTACTTTCGGTTTAACTCGAGTACGTTTCGTTTGAATATGTTGTTGCCATGTCAGCCGCTTGTCACGATGTACCCCTAAGTAATTGATGTCAGGCTTCTGTGGGATAATTTTGCTGTTAATTTGTAATGGACGAACAGTGAATGTTACTTGTGCACACTTCAAATCATTTATCTTAATTCGCCATGTTTGCAGCCATTGCTCGATGTTTATTATGTGCGCTTAAAGATGTTCTGTTTCTCTTACATACTTGGATTGTGTGCTTATGTGTGCTTATTAGTGCTGCAGTGTCGTCAGCGATACTTCGAGTACATAATAAGACAGATCTGCTGTGAACACGAGACAAAAGAGGGGCCCCAGCACACTCGCCTGTGGCACGCCTGCTGATATTTCGTAGCTACGCGATGTAAATGACTGGTGAGATAGCTTTAAAATATTGCGTGAGTATTTTGCCGACGCAGTGTTTGTATTTTGTACAATAATCCATTGTGCCATGCTCTATTAAAAGCCTGGGCTACGGCGAAGAAAGCAAATTATATTATGATATTAGAGTAGCAAAATTGATGTTCAAAGCAAAAAGGTAAAGATTTGACTGTCAGGATTCTTCTTGGAGTACGGTTTCTCAAAATATCTAAGTAATTATACGAGTACACACTATTAGCATGTATGCGTGAGACTTTACAGCTCTTCGGAATAATTCGAAGAACTGCTGTGCCATAACTATTATTTTTTTTCTTCAAATGCATTGCCTTTTTCTTTATCATTTCGAGCCTATCCTCCATTTGGTAAACGAATCGTAACTTCTCTACTTATTGATCTTTAACAGCCTTCCATAATGAGTAGCTGAGAGTAGCTTGCTCTGTAGCTGAGAGATTTCGAAGGCATTTTTCCAATTGTTTTCCTTTTTAGTTTTCACAGATATGTTTAACTTTTCTGTACAGGCGTTTAGTGGTTTCTTAGCAATAGGCGATCGATCTACTGGCTTGCCAATCTCTTCTTAGTCTTCTTTTTAATTGAATGAGATTTAAATTAATTTATTTTAGTGACCTTGCCTTATGGTGGTTGGCCTAGCTAGTGTGCATGCTTGCTTTAAACTGGACTGTGCTCGTCGGATGGGTGGGTACTTGCAGTCAACTGTTGAGCTATTGCACATAATAGCTATTTACTTATACAAGATTCTAATGCACGTACAATTTTGGCAGAAAAAAAGAGGGAAAATTAATGAAGTAGTTGGTCAACATATGTAGATGATATTAGGG
Source organism: Palloptera scutellata (assembly GCA_958295655.1). Lineage (NCBI taxonomy): Eukaryota > Metazoa > Arthropoda > Insecta > Diptera > Pallopteridae > Palloptera > Palloptera scutellata. The sequence goes on from OY282450.1 coordinate 72,086,379, forward strand.
TAGCAAATCGACTTACTACTAGAACGTGATCAATGCAGAAGCAGAGATGTTATTGCTATGCTACTCTCTCTTTCCCAACCACCAGAGTAGAGTTGCTCTCTCTTAAACCCAACCAAATCCATCTAACTGTTGTCCAACAACAAATTCGCTGTTTTTGCTTAACTACTCTTTATTCATTATCTATGCGTTGTTGTTGTTGTTTTCTATACATACAGTACTTAGTACTATCTCTAACATTAGTGAAGAGAGAGAGTTAAAATTACGATCCACTTAAATTCAACCCAAAAAAAAAATTACTAGAAATTAGGGGTATTCGATAAATATTTTGAACATTATTTAAGGTTTATCATTATTTATAAATTTACGATTACATTGCAAGAATTTTAAGAATAAGTTTTTTTTTATGTGTTATTCCTTTACCACAATAAACTTCAGTTTATCAGTGTCGACTATGACCGCATGTATCGCCGAAGGCCAAGCTTTTCGCATCCACTCATGTTATGCGTGTCATATTTGTACATGAAGTAATTAAACTTTGAGAAAATATATATATATATATATATATATATATATATATATATAGTGGTAGTGCGTTGGACTGCTACGCAGAGTGTCCGGGATTCGAATCTCGGCACAGGCAAAATCAAAAAGTAGAAAAAATAATTTTTCTGCACGGCACCATCTCTTACCTCTTGGCAGGCAATGGCAAACCTACAAGAGTAAAAATTGCCTATGAAATGCTTTTCACTTCGCCGTTCGGATTCGGCTTTAAACTGTAGGTCCCTTCCATTCATGTACAAATATAACACGCACAACATGAGTGGATACGAAAAGCTCGGCCTAGGCCCTCCATGGGCTGTTGTGCCATTAAAAGTAAATATATATATATATAATTCAATGGAATTTAACCAACTATATATTAAAATTACTATATAATTAATAGAATAAAAATACCGGACTGGTTACGAATGTTGTTTTAAAATATACACAATATAAACTTAAAGTAGAAATTAAATTTCTGACTCTTGGTGTTATTAATCTCAAGCAGCAGTGCGTTTGCTTTACCTTGTTAATCTGCTGCGGCAATAAATGTGTTACCTAGAGTATGGAAAAAATTTTTGAATTAGTCTTTTGGAATGTTGAATCTTGGTGGACAGTACACAGCTGAAATTGTAATTGTAAAGGGGCGAGGGCTTTGCGTCTCCAGACGAGAGGGGATCTCGAGGGAAATTGAAAGTATCGTGTATAAAAAAAGAAATGCAGGAGTAAGCGTTCTTACAAAATTTCTTTAAATACAAATGTAATTGGGGCGTACCGTTTCCACCTCGATTTTCCTTAGTGCTTTCAGTACCGGCGACTGATAACGGGTCTTCTAAATGTTGGGTTTGTTGCTGCGGTGGGCGTCTTTTCTTCTCGGCTTCTCGAAGAGTAATAAAAATCTGTTAACATTTCGGTAAAATGTCTAAAGATTGCCGAAATATCCCCGCCATTCTCTCCAAACTTAACGAAAGGAAAATCGAGCTGGTAAGGGTTGCCAGGATTACAAAATATTACCTTAAACCTAATGATCATTAAAATTATGGCTTCAGGCCTAAACAGTAATCTTCTGGAGATGATCGAATTTTTTGACCAAAATTTCAGCTGCATTAAGTTTTAACTAATTCTAGAATTAATAATTTATCTAGTAAATTCAAAAAAAAATAATCGTAAAAGGCTTGAGTAAAATATAGATTTTCTGCTTATGTAACTCTTTATTACTCTGCTTAGAGTAATAAGAACAAAATTTAATTAAATATCCAACGACAAATACCGCAGACTAACTGCAATCAAAACCTAACCGCAATTTGTGTGTGGCATTATTTAAATATCTCTGACTGCAACGAAATCAAAAACATATTCAACTTGCAACGTGCCCGCGCCGCGCCAACAAATCTTGTCACATAAATCAGCATTTGTATGTGCCGGGCACCAGCACAAGTTGCAATTTCAAGAATTTCCAAGATTAATTTCTATAAAGAAAGAAATATTACTACAATAACAAATACCTAGAAAATAAAATGAACATTTTTTATTGCTTCCTTTAAACATAAGCAGCTTAAATTTGTTTACTAAATTGTTTTTTTTCTTTTGTTTTTCATTAGTAACCTTTACCTACACCGTTAATACATTCCTTGCGTAACCATAACTAATCCTGCCCAAAGCAACACTCTACATTTCTATCTCTCGTTCTATCTCTTTCTCTCTTTATGGCTGCCTCTGTCCATCTCTTGTTCTTAATTCGTTTTCTTTAATTTCTTTTTAAGTGAAGTAGCTCTTTTCCACTTAAGCTCACATTTCTAGCCACTTAGGTGATGCCTCCATGCCAGCCAGTTGCTGGAAGTGAGTGAGTAGTAGAGGAAATAAAAGCATACAGATACTTTTATATTTTCAAACTAACTATGTACATGCTGGGACAATGTATTCCAATTTAGACATTTCCTATACATACGAGTATATACTTTTTATTTTCATATACTATACATTTACAGCACACTTTTTTACATTTGGCGTATTAGGGAACAAAAGGACTTCTTTCTGTGTTTGTTGTTTTGGTAGAATTTTCATTTTGGCAATCCACAGAATGAAGATAAACATAGTATACAGGGTGCGCCACCTTTGACATAAAAGAATTTTTGTTGTTTTGGTAGAATTTTCATTTTGGCAATCCACAGAATGAAGATAAACATAGTATACAGGGTGCGCCACCTTTGACATAAAAGAATGTTTGTTGTTTTGGTAGAATTCTCATTTTGGCAATCCACAGATTGAAGATAAACACAGTATACAGGGTGCACCATCTTTGACATAAAAGAATGTTTGTTGTTTTGGTAGAATTTTCATTTTGGCAATCCACAGATTGAAGATAAACATAGTATACAGGGTGCACCATCTTTGACATAAAAGAATGTTTGTTGTTTTGGTAGAATTTTCATTTTGGCAATCCACAGAATGAAGATAAACATAGTATACAGGGTGCGCCACCTTTGACATAAAAGAGTGTTTGTTGTTTTGGTAGAATTTTCATTTTGGCAATCCACAGAATGAAGATAAACATAGTATACAGGGTGCGCCACCTTTGACATAAAAGAATGTATGTTGTTTTGGTAGAATTCTCATTTTGGCAATCCACAGATTGAAGATAAACACAGTATACAGGGTGCACCATCTTTGACATAAAAGAATGTTTGTTGTTTTGGTAGAATTTTCATTTTGGCAATCCACAGATTGAAGATAAACATAGTATACAGGGTGCACCATCTTTGACATAAAAGAATGTTTGTTGTTTTGGTAGAATTTTCATTTTGGCAATCCACAGAATGAAGATAAACATAGTATACAGGGTGCGCCACCTTTGACATAAAAGAGTGTTTGTTGTTTTGGTAGAATTTTCATTTTGGCAATCCACAGAATGAAGATAAACATAGTATACAGGGTGCGCCATCTTTGACATAAAAGAATTTTTGTTGTTTTGGTAGAATTTTCATTTTGGCAATCCACAGAATGAAGATAAACATAGTATACAGGGTGCGCCACCTTTGACATAAAAGAATTTTTGTTGTTTTGGTAGAATTTTCATTTTGGCAATCCACAGAATGAAGATAAACATAGTATACAGGGTGCGCCACCTTTGAATGTTTGTTGTTTTGGTAGAATTTTCATTTTGGCAATCCACAGAATGAAGATAAACATAGTGTACAGGGTGCGCCACCTTTGACATAAAAGAGTGTTTGTTGTTTTGGTAGAATTTTCATTTTGGCAATCCACAGAATGAAGATAAACATAGTATACAGGGTGCACCATCTTTGACATAAAAGAAATAAACATAGAATAATTTTAACATTTATCAACCGATTGACTTGAGTAAACATGTTTTTTAAACGTCAATTCGGTACAATTTTAACCATAGTGACGTGACATTGCGCATTGCAAATAGTCGTTCAGTTGTGTTAACTCAACGCGCGCATATCGTCGAAAATATCGTGGCCAACAAGCGCCGTCTGACAACACTATTCGTCGTTTGGTGTCGAATTTGGTTGAGCACGGGCAGTGAGAGATCGTTGAAAATGCGTTAATCAACGCCCAAGACGTACCAATGAACTGGTTGACGCGGTAAGAGAGTGTGTTGCCGAGAAACCACATGTGTGGTATCGTCACCGCGCTCAACATTTCGACGTCAGTGAAACCACCTTGCAGTTCATTTTGAATACGAGGAATACGACCAAACAGTCGCTCGAATTGTTGAGACTGAACCTGATTTTTTAAAGAAAATTTTGATGACCATTTCACATTCTCTGGCGCCAAGCAAAATTTCTGCAGTTGGCGAACGGACAAACGACACGAGACCCATAAATCATCGCCAGCATTACCGGAAAGTGACTGCTTGGGCCGGCGTTTGCGCGAAAACCATCATTGGGCCATTTTTCTTCAGAGAAGGCGAAACAGACGATGGAAATCGATATCGGTGGATGTTGGCTCATTATGTCTGGGTGTAGTTTGCTTTGGTCAATAACGGCGGCCACTTGATTTATGTTGTATTCAAAAACTAGTCCAAATAAATTTTAAACGATCAAATTAAATAAAAAATACTTCAGATATGGAAATCGGTTGATTTTCATTTAAGTTATTCAATACGCACATACCGACATACAAGATGGCGCACCCCATATATACATATATAAATATAAGTATTTCGATTGATACATACATAGATACATATGTACATATGTACGAGTAAGTACTATACATACATATATACTTGATTCAAACATAAGTTATACGTTAATATTTGAATAGTTACTTTCTTCCTCCTTTTCCTTTTCCTTTTCCATTTGCTGTAATTCTGTTTTCTGTGTGTCCCTATGAAAGGCAAAACCACTTACTAGTCTCTCTCTCTCTCTCTCTCTCTCTGTCGCTCAAGCCTCCATCTTTGCGGTTTTCTATCGGTCAATGTCTGTCTAACTCTGTCCAGCTGTCTGTCTGAGAGTTTGTGTCTACTTTGCGGACTGTTTATGTATACTTCAAGACTCATCTCTATTATTTACCAAAAAGCACTTAACCCATTTTGAGGTTACAGTTTGAGGTAAACGAGTAAAATAATCTGCTTCTTTTCGTTTTGGCAACTTAAAAGAAAATTCTCATTGGTATTACTTACATTTTGTTGTTGTTTGTTTTATTGTTGTTGTTCCGAAATTTTACGAATTAGAAAATTATTGTAAAGATTTATAAATGTAACTGAAAACTGAACTATGTACATTGTACATACTTTCCAATA
>OY282450.1:72091889-72226889 GCA_958295655.1 Palloptera scutellata
AAAGAAGAAGAAGAAAGAAGAAAGAAGAAAGAAGAAGAAAGAAGAAAGAAGAAAGAAGAAAGAAGAAAGAAGAAAGAAGAAAGAAGAAAGAAGAAAGAAGAAAGAAGAAAGAAGAAAGAAGAAAGAAGAAAGAAGAAAGAAGAAAGAAGAAAGAAGAAAAAGAAAATAATTTGGAAAACTTTTGTATAAGCTTAAAAATTTCAATTAAGTAAGCATGCTTTCTTACTTACTTTTGATGGCACAACAGCCCATGGAGGGCCTAGGCCGAGCTTTTCGCATCCACTCATGTTGTGCGTGTTATATTTGTACATGAATGGAAGGGACCTACAGTTTAAAGCCGAATCCGAACGGCGAAGGGAAAAGCTTTTCATAGCAATTTTTACTCTTGTAGGTTTGCCATTGCCTGACAAGAGGTGGTGCCGTGTAGAAAAATTATTTTTTCTACTTTTTTTTTTTTTTTGATTTTGCCTGTGCCGAGATTCGAACCCCGGACACTCTGCGTAGCAGTCCAACGCACTACCACTACACCACAGCGACCACATGCTTTCTTAATTTAAAACAAAAGTGATTTAGTCATGAAGTGTATTAAGATATAGTGCCAAGTGTATAAGGTAATTTTGTAAAGGCAGCAATATTGATTGCGCATGCATTGTCATGGACAAGCACATGTACATATGTATCTGGGAAATCAATATTTTTTTTTGCAATTTTTTTACTAACTAATTTTTCTCCCCAAATTAAGCGAACGAGAAAGGCCTTTCATCGTTACTACTGGGTTCATGGAATAACTGTGAGTTGAAGTTTTATTATACATTAATGCTTTTTTTATTCACCTTTAAAATTTGAGAGAGATACGCTACATATAAAGAATATAAAATTATCCCAGGCGATATATACCTGTGTCCGATAAGTACAATTTTTTTTTCGTGATTTTTTTTGTATCATCAGATTAAAGTATGCATGATTAAAAATTATGCAGATAATATATTTTTTTTTTAACACTTAGTTTTAATTAGTTTGTTTTTCATTCATACACAACAACAAAAGTATGAATTATTACTTTAAATCTATACAAATTTATAATTTCTAACTAAACTAATTTCTACTCTTTAAGTTACCTACATACGAGTATGTTATAATGATATGGTATAATATGAATATATATAACGCTGGAAAATAAGGTTTAAATTTTTTTGAAATAAGGTTTGTCATTTTTGCAGTATTTTAATAGAATTTTCTTCTTTTTTTTATAATAAATGAATTGCTATTTTTAACATGAATTAAGTGTTTTCTGATCTTGGTCTGGAGTAGTTATATTAAATTAGGGGATTCTAATGAAATCAGCCCTCTAGAATCCAAAGGTAGGGTGGGAATCGTCATGGGCATTAGCAGCATTTACTTAGATCAGCTTGATCCAACATATCTATTTTTGCCAAACCTGTCTCACTCAACTCAAGGATTGCTTCTCTATGTTTTTTTATGTCATTAATTGCACTGACTATCGACTTATTTATTTTCTTCAAATTTTCTTCCCGTTCTTCTCTTTTAATTATACTTTTGGATTCATTTTTCATTTGGTTCATTTTGTCAAATAGGTTTTTGCATTCTTTATAAGATACAATTGGTTGTAATATTCCTAAGGTGTAGAACCTTTATTGTAAACATTTTTCAACTCATCACTTGATAGTATTGTTATAGCATCTTCCCTTTTACCTTGTGATTTAGGATACTTTTTATTCAATGAACTAACATGATTTAACAAGAAATCTTTAACTAGCCCTTCTTTTTTTACTTCGGATAATTTTTCTAGTGTTTCTATATATTTCAGAACTTTCGCAAAGAGCTGTCCACCAGAGGGAGCAAATCCCTGAAGTGGTTTACTCTGAGCTTTATAAAAATCGGTTTGTAAAAAATCTTCAGCTTGTTTTTTTATTACTGAAAGTTCATTAAAGGCTTTTTCTGGATTGAATTTTCTTAAAATACTAATAGTTTTTCTAATCGCTTTTTCTCTCTTTTTATAATCTTGCTTTTCATTTAATATCAGATGTTCAGTTTTGATAAAAGCATATTTTTATATTTTTCTATTTATACCTTTATTTCTTTTGTTTACCAAGCACGTGAATCTTATTTCGTAATGTGTGGAATAGTGCAGGGTACAAGATCACCCCCATATCTCCCGAACTAGCTGGCAAGCAAACCAGCACGTGCAACCGTCCCCTTCGCACATTCAAACATGGTTTTAGGTTGGAGGAGTACAAGCTTTCGAAAGCAGTCGACTCTGACCTAGAACTCTTACCATTAGACAGCGAGATCGACATTACACGTGTTACTTTTGTGGTTATTCCAAGTTAGAGTTCTGTTGAAGGTTACCCCTAGATTTTTTGCAGAGTCTACGTATTCAATATTGCTTCCGTTTAATGAAAGGTTAGGGGCAGTGGAAATGTCAATGATTTTCTTCGCAATTACCAAGCATTTTGACTTTGCTGGATTAAGGCTTAAGCCGGTTTTTATTGCACAATTACCAATGTTTTCAAGAACACTATTCAGATTGTTGATGCAGTCATAGAGGTTCTCACGCTTACAGTTGACGTACAACTGGACGTCATCTGCGTACATATGGATCTTACAGTTTTTCAAAACACTAGGTAGGTCATTTATGTACATAGAAAAAACAAGGTGGTGGCTGTGGCGTAGTGGTAATGCGTTGGACTGCTACGCAGAGTGTCCGAGGTTCGATTCTCGGCACAGGCAAAATAAAAAAAAGAAAGTAGAAAAAAAAATTTTTCGACACGGCACCACGTCTTGGCAGGCAATGGCAAACCTACAAGAGTAAAAATTGCTATGAAAAGCTTTCCACTTTGCCGTTCGGGTTCGGCATTAAACTGTAGGTCCCTTCTATTCCATTCATGTACAAATATAACACGCACAACATGAGTGGATGAGAAAAGCTCGGATGTGGATGAGAACAGCTCCATGGGCTGTTGTGCCATTAAAAGTAAAGTAAGTAAGTAAGAAAAAAAAGGGGACCCAAGACAGAACCTTGAGGAACACCTCTTATAATGGGTAGAAAGGCTGATGAACAGTTATTGGCGAAGACAGCTTGTGACCTATCGGAAAGATATGACGCAATAAGATTCGTCGCAGATGGCGAGAAAAACTATCAAATATCAACACTGCCTTGACACACACAAAAATAGAAATAAAACTCATACACTACGCACTCACGATAGAGGGATAGGGGGAGAGAGAGGGAGGGGGAGGGAGGGGGAGAGAGAGAGAGCGAGAGCGAGAGCCAAAACTTCTGTTGGCGATCATTAAAACTTCACATATGTTTGAGAAATTTCCTGCAGTTTTTCTGATGATAATCGTTTCGAAGAAGATTAAAACTTTTTCACACACGCACACACATGCACACAGGCATAACCGTTATGTGTATTGTATGTAGCAGTATTTGTCGGAAAGAGACATGGTGTGAATCTTTGCAAATGAAGAAAGTTTAATGTGTTGGCAGCAATAGCAACGGCAGCAGCAGCAGCAGCAGCAGCAGCAGCAGAATCACAATGTTGTTTTAGTTGCTATAACTAGTGTGTAGTAGTTGAACAACAGTACCAAGCAACAGCAGCAACAGCAGCAATGTGGTACGCATCATAAACGTTAACTGCTAAAATAAGTAGGTGAAAAATTGCTACTCTTGCTTTGAAGTTGAAAAGGTAAAATAGTTGTTGGTTACTTTTATTATATACCTACGTTCTCGTACATATACCAAAAGTATTTTCTTTAATATGAAGTTAGTTCACAAACAATGTTGTTCTCATTTAGGTTAAGGTATGTATGTATGTTCACACATGCATACTCGTGCATATGTATGTGTGTGTGTGTGTGCAACGTTTAATTAAATTTAAGTTTGCATTGTGGTAGCACAGCTTAATTTTGGGATAGTTTACTTACTTCTTTTTTTTTGCTGGCGCACACTTTTCCTGTTCAACATACTCGTAGTTTCAACGGCTGGAGCAAAAAGTAATTGGATTTTCCCAAATACAGTTACCTCATTTTATAACCCTGCTCCGTGTCTATGTAAAATTTTGTTGTGTAATTTTTTTCGATTTCAAAAACATTTATCAATTTTTACTGTCGAGTTTTAAAACAACAAGAAAAGTTATCAGCTGAAGAATTTTTGTATTAAAATAAATGAGTATTAGTTTTTTATATTTATTTTATTAAATCAGAAAGTTTTGCCAAATTATTTTGAAGTTAAAAAATGTATTTACATCAGAAAAACTGCAAGAAGTTAACGAGAGAAGTTAAGAAGAGTTACAACAAGAAGTTCGATGCATAATATGAGCATTTTTAGAAAGAGTAAAACTACTTTGCATACCACAACGAACACAAAACATATTCATAATTTTTAATTTTCGAAAAATGGAAATAAGATGTGTGATCAAAAAATAACCGTTATTTTCAAAATTCACGAGTTACGTATGTTCGATTTTCGCTTTTTTTTCTGTTATGTTGGCACACATGTCTGTTATGCTTGTATATGTTGCAATGCCAACCATTTTGGATTGTCAGTTTGTTTTTGGCAGATAGAAAGGTTAGTCGTGTTTTGGTGTGCTCTTCGATTTTTTACTATTCGAAAAAATGGATCAAAGAAACTGTATTCAGTTTTGTGTAAAAAATGAAATTAAATGCGCAAGGACATTTGAAATGTTGACTGTGGCCTTCGGCCTTTGGCGAGTCTACTATGAGCAGAACACAAGTTCAATTGTGGTATAACCGGTTTAAGGAAGGCCGAGAAGATGTCAATGACGATGCTCGTCCTGGTCGCCCGAGCACGTCAACAACCGATGACGCAAACAAACATTGACGCTGTGAAGAAAATGATTTAGGATAATCGTCGAATCACTATCAGAGAGGTTGCTGATGATGTTGGCATATCGTTCGGCTCATGCCAAGCAATTTTTACGGATGTTTTAGGCATGAAACGTGCGGCAGCGAAGATTGTTCCAAAATTGCTAAATTTTTAGCAAAAACAATGTCGCTTGTGCGTAAGTGTTTGGCCAAAAACAAAACCGTTATCATGCCTAAACCAAATGAAATTAAATGCGCAAGGACATTTGAAATGTTGACTGTGGCCTTTGGGGAGTCTACTATGAGCAGAACACAAGTTCAATTGTGGTATAACCGGTTTAAGGAAGGCCGTGAAGATGTCAATGACGATGCTCGTCCTGGTCGCCCGAGCACGTCAACAACCGATGAAAACATTGAAGCAGTGAAGAAAATGATTTTGGATAATCGTCGATTCACTATCAGAGAGGTTGCTGATGATGTTGGCATATCGTTCGGCTCATGCCAAGCAATTTTTACTGATGTTTTAGGCATGAAACGTGCGGCAGCGAAGATTGTTCCAAAATTGCTAAATTTTGAGCAAAAACAATGTCGCTTGTGCGTAAGTTTTTGGCCAAAAACAAAACCGTTATCATGCCTCAACCACCGTATTCACCGGACTTGGCCCCCGCTGACTTTTTCCTCTTCCCAAAACTGAAGATACCTATGAAAGGAAAGCGTTTTGCTACGATTGAGGAGATATAGTAAAAGAAAAATCGAAACAGGAGCTGTTGGCGATACCAAAAAGCACGTTTCAGTTTCAGTTTCGAGGATTGGAAAAAACGCTGGCATAAGTGTATTATATCTGAGGGGGATTACTTTGAAGGGGACAAGATAGTTGTTGATGAATAAATAAATACTTTTTGAAAAAATAACGGATATTTTTGGATCATACTTCGTATGTAGAGAGGAAAAGAGCAAATTCGAAAGCAGCTCGAGCATAAAGAGTAAAATGGCGCTAAAGGTTTCGCATGGAACAGAGGTCGGTCAGTCGATCATTGTGCATGTGTGAATTGTATGGCTGTATTACTTTTTTTTTATTTTATTAAATCAACAAATGTTGCCAAATCATTCTGGAGTTAATCATTCTGCATCAGAAAAACTGCAAGAAGTTAAGAAGAGACACAAGAAGAACGATGCAAACAATAAGGCTGTGGTTATATTCAGAGATTGCTCGGCGAACACCATGCAATTGTTGTTGCCCGAACACGAAAAAAAGAGCTTGAGAGTGAGTAATCTCACAACGAACACGATATACTGGGTGAAATGTACACCGAGCACACCAAGTATTCAGGGTTAATAATAAGTTATTCTACAAAAAAGGAACAAAAATGTATGTAAAATTGAAGGAAAACATGCAAACCTGTACATCATTATTTTCATATGCGAAAAGCTCGGCCTAGGACCTCCATGGGCTGTTGTGCCATTAAAAGTAAAGTAAGAATAGCGAAGTTGCGAATTTTTTTAATTTTTAAAAGTGAATATTAAATATATTAAGTATTCATAAAACTATTGAAGAAAAATCAAATTATTTTCATAATTTTTCAATTATATAGTATTGTTAATTTCACGCTCCATATTAATAAAATCGTTTAAAGTTTTTTGGTATACCATTTAGTGTTGCCGTTGCGCAAAAAATTGTACTACATGAAGTAGAAGCTAAATTTCGAAAAAAAAACCAATCTGTAACGAACACCAATGTAACCACTACACCCAGCGCGAGAGTGAAATATGATGTGTTCGTCGAACAGCGAACAGCGAACACCAGTATAACCAGCAGCTAAGCATTTTCAGAAAGAGAAGATTTATTTTGCATACCACAAGACACACAATATCCATAATTGCTGATTTTCGAAAAATTGGAAATAAGTATGTAGAGAGGGAAGAGAAAATTCGAAAGCATGGAAAAGAGGTCGGTCAGTCGTTCATTGTGCATGTGTGGGTGAACATTGCTGGTATTGCTGAATTAGGAGAGGGAAATATCAATAAAAATGACATAGTGTGCTACAGAACTTCAAGTACATAAGTATTTGGCGGAAACCGATCTCGAAGTTCGGTTTTTGTTTTTAAAGTTCGTCAGAAACCGAACTCGAATTTTTGAACAGCATCAATAATGCAACAAAATCAATTAATTTCTTCGTAATTTTCGTTTGAGGTTTATCTAAAAATTTTGCATTATTTATGTGAGAAATTTGTGTTTTTTTTTTTTGTTTTTTATATTAACCCATAACCTAATTACTTTTAATTACTTATTTTTCAATGCATCCAGCTCGTGTATGTTTATCTCTAACATCGATTTAACCTTGTGGTTTAACCTATGTAGTATGTATGTATTAAATATTACCTGCTTGATAAAACAACCTAATAATAAAATGCAGCAAAATAATAATTCATTAAATTTGTATAGTAGAAATATTTAATGGAAATGACATGGTGGGCGTTGCTCAATCAACCAGCAACATAACTATCCGAGTATTTACATGTGTTGTTTATTTAAATGCTCGCATAACAAAATTTATTGCTTTTAGAAAAACATGTTGAATTTAAATTGAAAATTTTTGTTTATTTGTTTGCTTAGGTTTGCATGGTTGTTTGTTCTCCTTTGGCAATTATGCAAGTACATTCATTTCTCTCTATGTACTATATAAATTTATGTACCATAATAATATGTATAAAGTTTTCTATGACCTTTTCATATTTAATTAAATACAAGAATAGTATGAAAATCTCGAAAGTCTGATGTTATTTTTGCATTTTTTGTTGATGTTTGTTTCAAATTTGCTTACGTTCAGTTTTCAATGTAATTTTTGAACTATGACATTCTTCAAAAATATTTATAATTAATTAATGGAAGACAATACTCCACATTTGGAATTTAATAGTTAATATTTCATAACGCTTCGAAAAGTGGGAGTGGTTTTTTAGAAGTGTGGTTTTCAATCTGGCAATACTTTTTTCAGAGTTGGTCTTTTTCACAGCTATCACTTGATTTATGCTCAGTTTGGTTTGCCATTTCATCATGAATAAACTTACTCCTGAACAACGTTTTCAAATCGTGCCATTTTTATTACCAAAATAATGGTTCGGTTCGCGCGATGCATCAATATTCGGTCGACATAATCGGCCAGCAGAGTCGGTAATTCGAGCAACCATGGATCGGTTTCGCACCACTTTTACTCTAGTGGATAATGCGCATCCTCAGAGACGCCGTACAGTGCGCACCGAAAACGCTATAGCTGCTGTGGAGCAGAGTATCGAAGAAGACCCGAATGAGTCCAACCGCCATCGCGCGCAACAATTCGAGCTGTGCCCATTCACTTTATGGAAGAGTTTGTGGAAGGATCTTGGTTTGCGACCTTACAAAATCCAACTCGTGCAAGAATTGAAGCCGAACGACCATCAAGCGCGTCGCACGTTCGGTGAATGGGCCCAAAACGAGATGGCCACCGATCCCGATTTTGAACAAGAAAATTTTGTTCAGCGATGAAGCTCACTTTTGGTTGAATGGGTACGTTAATAAGCAAAATTTTCGCATTTGAAGTGATCATAATCCACACACACAATTCATTGATGAGACGACGTTACATCCTCAAAAAGTCACTGTTTGGTGTGCTCTATGGGCAGAGGGAATCATTGATCCATATTTCTTCAAAGATGAAGCCGGTCATAATGTTACAGTTAATGGGGAACGCTATAGAGCCATGATTAATGAGTTTTTCGTGCCTGAATTGTGAATTGGAGGATGTTGATGTGATGTGATGACGACCTTTGGTTCCAACAAGACGGCGCTACATGCCATACAGCCAACGAAACAACCAGTTTATTGAAGGAAACTTTTGGTGAGCGCATTATCTCGCGTCGTGGGCCTGTGGCGCGGCCTCCAAGATCGTGCGATTTAACACCGCTGGACTATTTTTTGTGCTGTTATTTGAAGTCGCTTGTCTACGCAGAGACGAAGCCCGAGACGATTGACGCCTTATTACTGACATACGGCCCCAATTGCTGCAAAAAGTGGTCGAAAATTGGGCCTCTCGTTTGGAATTTATTCGAACCAGCCGCGGTGCCCACTTGCCCGAAATCGTTTTTAAAATATAATGGCAAAATTATCTTCATAATATCTTTATAATAATGCTAAATTCTTGGCCATAACATTAAAGTATATGCGTTTTATTTCTTCTTGAAACCCACACTTCTAAAAAAAACACCCTGTATTTTAGCCATAGTTTCAAAATGAGATAAAATAATTCCTTGCCAAAAAAAAAAAACCGTCCATCTTTTGAAGCTATGAAAGAACCAATCCAATTTTTTGTACTTTCAGCCGAAGTAAAGCCTGTTCCAGTAAGGTCATTCTGCATTGATCGAAATAAGTGATAGTCAGACGGAGCAAGGTCTGGTGAATGAGGCGGGTGAGCGAAAATTTCCCATCCATTTTTCAAATAATTTTAACCGGTCCACATGAGGCCGCTCGTTGTCATGTTGGAAAACTACGCTCTCGTGCGTGATCGCTTATTCTGATCGTTTTTCGGCCATTGCTCTCTTCAAACCAATCAATTGTTATCGATACAACTTTCCCGTAATAGTTTCACTAGGTTTTCGCAGCTCATAATAGACGACACCTTTCTGATCCCACCAAATACAGAGTATCACCTTGACGCCATGAATATTCTGCTTCGGCGTTGATATTCCTGGTTGGCCGAGCTTCACATACGATTTCTAGCGCTTCGGGTTGTCATAATGAATCCATCTTTCGTCGTCAGTAATAATTCGATGCAAAAACGACTTATTTTTTTTAGCGCTGAAGTAGAATTTCACACATGCGAAATCGCGTTTCGAGGTCTTTCGGCTTCAAGTAGTATTGCACCCAACTTCCTTCCTTTTGAATGAATCCCAATGGTTTCAGGTACTTCAATCATTGCTGCCTGAGTAGCTACCAATGTTACTGCAAGTTTCTCTTGCGTTTGGCTCCAGTCTTCGTCGAGTAACATCTCCAATTCTTCATCTTCGAAATTTTTCACTTGGCCAGGACGTACCTTGTTGGACTACCGTGTTATAATCTTCACATTTAAAGCTTCAAAACCGGAATTTGTTTGTTTTAATCGCTGAAGTATCTTCACAGTAAACTACCAACAACAATCGATAACTTTCAGCAGCACTTGTTTTCTCAAATAAAAGTAGAAAAGCATAACTTCACACAAATGCGGTTTATTTTGGGTACGTATCCTTACATGTTTGTAGTGCAAAAAGGTTATGTCGTTTACACTTTAGCAAATTGATACATAATCAAAATATAAGTTATATGACGTAACTAGAACATGAAAGTTGTTATAGTATTGCCAGATGTGATTTATAGTAGTACAAGTTACGCCATCAATTGTGAACTCTTCATTTTCCAGTTATACACTCAATATAAAATTGTATATGCATGTTTTAAAAGTAAGGGAGGGGTCCATAAGATGAGCATCTTTTTTTATGGTCTTTTCCTTTTAAATGAAGGTGTACCAGTTTGAATTGTGCCTTAAGGCAAACAATTTTACTATACTTCTTTATAAAAGATGATTTTATTGCTACTTGGTTTTTGAAGTTTATATTTCTGACAGTTCACGCGTGAAAAATGTGTTTTATCGCAAAATTGTATTCAGCGACGAGGCTCATTTTGGGCTCAAAAGATACGTGAATAAGCAGAATTGCCGTATCTCGTATTTGGAGTGAAGACCAGCCAGAGGCAATAATTCAGCAGCTACCAATGCATCCCGAAAAATGCACTGTTTGGTGCGGTTTATGAGAAGGCGGCATCATTGGTCCGTACTTCTTCAAAGACGATGAAGGCCGCAACGTTACGGCAATGGAGAAAGGTACCGGTACCGTTCAATGATAACAGACTTTTTTTGACGTTGCTGAAAATGCAAGAATTAGACTAGGCAGACATGATTTTTGATTTTTTGAATTCAAAAGAGTGTGTTGAAAAATTACAAAAATTTTCGGTCGAATATGTTCTATGTAAAATTCCTTTATTTTAAAAACTAAATAACCTAGAGCACATATAGTTTTGAACCTTTCTATAGGAAACTTGTGCAAGATTTTTTTCTTTCATCTGCCTTTAAACTTTTGATATATTTTAGAAAAAGGTTCTAATAAGTCAAAAGTTTTTAAATTTACAGAAGGATATTTTGTTAACCACAAGAATTAAAGGACCTAGTTTTATTAAGTTATTTAACTTTGCTTATTGCTCGCCAGATAGCGTTCTTATATTTTTTCAAAAATATTTCACTAAATTACAAAAAATTTGTGTTTCTTAAAAGCGAGGAGAATTTTTAAAAAATTTTAATTGAATACTGAAGAAAAATCTAA
Organism: Palloptera scutellata; assembly: GCA_958295655.1. Taxonomy (NCBI): domain Eukaryota; kingdom Metazoa; phylum Arthropoda; class Insecta; order Diptera; family Pallopteridae; genus Palloptera; species Palloptera scutellata. The sequence continues at coordinate 72,103,122 of OY282450.1, forward strand.
TTTATCACTGAGTAAGCCATCATGATCAGAGCCCTCGAATTATACAGAAATGAAGTATGAGGTGTCTGACGCAGAGAAAAATTTGCCATTTGTTGCGTAGTAAAGGGTGATTTTTTAGAAGCTTGGTTTTTGAAAATCAAAAAAAAACTAGAAATTTTACAAAAGTGAATGAAATTTTTATTTGGATCGACAAATCAATTGCTGCCATTTACTTTTTAAAGATAATTTCACTTAATTGTTGCCCGCGATTATGCTTTAAGTGGTACATTCTGATATAGTGGTCGCTGTGGCGTAGTGGTAGTGTGTTGGACTGCTGCGCAGAGTGTCCGGGGTTCGAATCCCGGCACAGGCAAAATCAAAAAGTAGAACAAATAATTTTTCTACACGGCACCACCACCACCTCTTGGCAGGCAATGGCAAACCTACAAGAGTAAAAATTGCTATGAAAAGCTTTTCACTTCGCCGTTCGGATTCGGCATAAAAAAACTGTAGGTCCCTTCCATTCATGTCCAAATATAACACGCATAACATGAGTAGATGCAAAAAGCTCGGCCTAGGCCCTCCATGGGCTGTTGTGCCATTAAAAGTAAGTAAAGTAAAGGTACATTCTGATGGTCCAATTTTGGCACACTTTTTCACACATTTCGGCCGGGATCTCGGAATCTCACCAATGACGCGTTCAATGTTGGCTTCCAAAGCAGAAATCGCGCCCCAAAAAAAATAGACTAACGGGTCTAACACGATCTTTGTGGCCAATTAACTGCTCACCAAATTCGCCTCTGCCTCTCAATAGATGCATGGTTTCGCGTGCAGTGTGGCATGCGGCATCGTCCTGTTGGAACCACACGTCTGCCAAGTCCAATTCTTGCATTTTCCGCGAAAAAAACGTGTTATCATCGAACGGTACTGGTATCTTTCTCCATTGACTGTAACGTTGCCGCCTTCATTGTCTTTGAAGAAGTACAGCCCAATGATGCCGCCTGCCCATAAACCGCACCAAAAATTGCATTTTTCGGGATGCATTGGTAGCTGCTGAATTGCCTCTGGCTGGTCTTCACTCCAAATACGAAATACGGCAATTCTGCTTATTCACGTATCCATTGAGCCTAAAATTAGCCTCGTCGCTGAAGACAATTAAGCGATGTACTTTGCGAAACATATTTTTCACAGAACACGAATTTTTTTATACTAAATTTCAATAATTTGCAAACGTTGTTCAGGCGTAACTCGATTCATGATGAAATGGCAAACCAAACTGAGCATTTTTTACTTTAACACATGCCGAAAATCATGCGTGAACTGCCCGAAATATAAACGTCAAAAACTAAATATCAAAAAAAATCACCCTTTATTATTCATTTGTCTTTCAAACACAACAAGTAGAGCATTAGAATATAATGTTCGTTGAGCATTTTAATTTGTGAATTGTGGCTGTCAGCAATTTTGCTTAAGCAGAGTTACGCTAGCGAGAGTTAAAAGCTAAGCTAAACAAGCATTGAAGCTTTAAAAATTTAAATCGATTCGATAAATATAGAGCCTAAAGTAGAAGAATCGAATCAACAACACAGTTAATTAGATTTTTCTTCAGATTGCTAGAGTGGAGTAGAAAAATGTGACAGTTTAAGAAGTCGCAGTTGTAGTTGAAAATTAGAACGTCCAACTTGTTTCACTTCGATACATCAATCTGTTTTTTATTTTTTCTATGTTTCTGCACGTGCTTTGATTTTGGTGTTCTTTCTATGGATTCTACTCAATGCAATGAGAATATTTAAAAGCAACCTGTTGGAAAAATCACCTCAAATGAAATAATTTCAACACAGAATTCTCACACAAAATTCCATTAAAATCTTTTAAATACGAGAGAGAGTATCATAGAGTACATGAAGAGACAGTGAGAGCCGGTGAGAGCCGGTATTTTTCATACTAAGTATTTATATGGAAAAATTTGTTGCTTAGGTTATGGTTATATTCAGATTTTGCTCGGCGAACACCATGCAATTGTTGTTGCCCGAACACGAAAAAAGAGCTTTTACTCACTCTCACAGCGAACACAATATGCTAGGTGAAATGTACACCGAGCACGCCGACTATACAGGGTTAGCAATGAGTTATTCTACAAAAAAAAGAACAAAAATGTATGTAAAATAGAAGAAAAAACATGCAAACCTGTACATCATTATTTTCATATGCAGAAAAGCGAAGTTGGGAATGTTTTTAGTTATCAAAAGTGAATATTAAATATATTATTCATAAAACTATTGAAGAAAAATCAAATTATTTTCATAATTTTTCAATTATATTGTTAATTTCACGCTCCATATTAAAAAAATCGTTTAAAGTTTTTTGGTATACCATTTTGTGTTGCCGTTGTGAACAATATACTACTATTACAAAAAGAACTGAGTTTCGACAAAAAGCAACTCTGTAATGACCACCAATTTGTGGTTGCTGTAGCGTAGCGGTAGTGCGTTGGACTCTTACGCAGAGTGTCAGGGGTTCGAATCTCGGAACAGGCAAAATAAAAAATAAAACATAATTTATAAAAAAAATGCAACAAAAACAAAATTAACGTTACCATCTCTTGGCAGGCAATGGCAAACCTACAAGAGTAAAAATTGCCTATGAAAAGCTTTTCACTTCAGATTCGGCATTACACTGTAGGTCCCTTCCATTTATGTACAAATATAACACGCACGACATGAGTGGATGCGAAAAGCTCGGCCTTTCGCGCTACATGCGGTCATAGTCGACACTGATAAACTGAAATTCATTGTGGTGAAAGCATTTGCCACAATGGCTGTCTATCTCTTTATCGATGTCCTGTGTGATCACATTCACTCTCTCATTCTCCCTCCTTCTTTCTCTCACTATCAATCTTCCTTCCATTCAACACAATGCGCGTTGAATATAACAATAATAAAAAATAAAAAAACCACTACACCCAGCACGAGAGTAAAATATGATGTGTTCGTCGAACAGCGAACACCAATATAACCAGCACGTTAGTGATCGGCCTCAGGCAGTATAATTCAAGATGTCGGCTCTCTCAATGTCATCTCATTTGTTCATATATTTACATGCGGTTGCTTGCGTTCAATCGAATAATTTTCATATTAGCGAGTGATTGACTTCGGAGAAATTTACTGTTATTGTTAGTTGTGTTGTTGTTGCTAGAAATTCCTTCAGTGCAAATGCATAAATATGAAAAAGAGAGAGTGCTGTTCGTGTTGTTCTTGGAGAAGCGGATTTTTTTAACTCGCTCTTTTGTTTCCGCTATTTCTCTCTTAATTTTTTGTTGTGTGCATAGAGAGCCGAACAAAATAAACTTATTTATCACACAAACGGTTGCCGATCCAGAGTTCAGTACCATCCCATAAGAAGTTTCACGTCAAAAACGCGAAAAATAATATTGGCTAGTTATATTTGTATGTAGAATTTGATTAATTTTCAATATGGAAATTGTCTGCACATTAATTAATCTCCGAATCGCTAAAGCCACTATAATTTATCCTTAAAACCAGGCCAAAAGTGTGCATAATTTAAAATCTCTATATCTACGAAATAGTAGCAAAAGTCATAACTTTACATTGTACTCGATGACATTTGAGCAACACCACCTTTCCTCGTTTAACAACAAGATAACGCACCAGGCATTAGTGTAAGTATGTAGTACATGAACGTAAGTAAGAGTGTGTGTGTGTGTATATGTAAGATGTGCAAAAGCAACACATTGCTCTCCGCTCTTTCGTTAAATTTATAGTAAAAATGTTTTCTATTGTTGTGCACATTTAATTATAAGAAGAAAAAGGAGCTAAGGATCTTACAGAGAAACACATACATACAATTTGTGATATAAAACATGTATGTATAACGCATAAATTTATATGTGTTGGTGTGCGAGTATATGTTATGTTATACAATCTGAAGAAAAGGTGAAAACTGAAATGCCTTTTCAGCAGTGTTACATTTAACAAATGCCCCAAGCACAAATGCTGTTCATTAAAGCAACAATGCATGCTCTTACACAAAGGGTGACCCATCTAACATTTGGAATTTGAACTACTTTTGTTATTTCAGGGTCGCAACTCTAATCCCCATTCGTATTATGACGTAAAATTAGTTTTATATTTCCGCTTAACGAAATGGGTCGATATATGTTTTGAACAACGTTGAAAAATACAAACTAAACATATCCTTGCGAATCTTGGTGAATCTTCTATCGAAAGTGTAAGAAAATTACGTTCCAAATTCGGTAGAATTAGAAAGAAGCGTCTTCCGGGCAATTTGTGGATCAATTTGTGAAACGTGTGCGTGAAACTGGATCTTTATTGGATCAAACAACACTTTCTCATACCTCTACAATGCGCCCAACCGAAAAACTTGCTGCTGTTGCTCAGAATCTGTTGCTCCATCGTTCACGAACATTTCACGCACTTCTTTGTTGCGAATTATGCACAAAAACCTCGGTATGAGGCCGTACAAAGTTGAATTTGTACAACAGCTGAAGCCACATGTCCGTCCGCAACGTTTTCGGTTCGCTAATTGGGCTTCGGAGGGCTTGGAAGACGATGAGGATTTTTACCGAATAATCATCTTTTCTGACGAAGCTCACTTTGACCTCGGTGGTTACGTTAATAAGCAAAATTACCACATCTGGGCGTCAGAAAACCCATGAGCGATTGTTGAGCAGCCAATGCACCCTCAATCAGTAACTGTTTGGAGTGGTTTTTCTACGGTATCATTGGACACCATTTTTTTTTGAAAATGAGGAACTTAGATGCGTTACGGTGAATGGTCTGCGCTACCGCACAATGATATCTGATTATTTGTGGCTTATTTTAGAAGATATGGACTCAGACAATATTTGGTTCCAAAAGGATGGTGCGACTTGCCACACAAGCTGTGCAACAATCGATCATTTGCATGGGAAGTTTGAAAATCTCGTTAGCCGTTTTGAAGATGTGCATTGGCCACCATGCAGTTGCCATTTGACTCCATTGGACAATTTTTTTGGAGAGCTATAAAGGATAAGTGATACGCTCACCATCCCGCAACGACTGAGTTTCTTAAGGATGAAACTGGTGCAGTCATCGGTCAAGTACAGCTCCATATAACCGAAAACACGCTGAAAAAATGGTGTTGATCGCATGGGCTAGTGCAAGGCCAGCCGAGCAAATCATTTGAATAAAATAGTGAAATAGTGGAATAATAAAACTTACTTTACTTTACTTTTAATGGAACAACAGCCCATGGAGGGCCTAGGCCGAGCTTTTCGCATCCACTCATGTTGTGCGTGTTATATTTGTACTTGAATGGAAGGGACCTACAGTTTAATGCCGAATCCGAACGGCGAAGTGAAAAGCTTTTCATAGCAATAATAAAAACCACATTGAAAAAAAGTTATTCCTTTATTATTTACACCAAAATCAAATATCAAATTATAAACGTTCCACCCTGTACATGTGCGGTGGCATGCCTCTGTGCTTGTATTTGTGTTCTATATGCTCTATAATTTATCTTTCAAACTATTACCTGTCAAAAAAAGAAATTTTTAAATAAAAACCTCCGCAAGAAACCTTGCATTATTTACCTTTTGGGATTCCTTTATTCGCAAAAAGCGGATGGTAACAAAATTTACGAACACATACACGCCCACATGCTCGTACACATGTGTTGGCAACAACCACAATTTTTTTTATACATTTCTCCTTTGGCATTTTGCTGTGGGCGGTAACGTACTCGTATTGAATATGTGTACCTATTAAATGAGCTCATGTAAATTTTCGTTTTCGTAAAATTTGGCAGTCTTTGTACTTTCTTTGAGTTGTATTTGCAATAGATTAAAATAGCCCTTAAACTTTTTTTTTATGATGTTATAATGATTATGAGCATAAAGCTTTCAAAAAGCAAGTATTCAAAACAAATTAGTAAGAATAAAGTTAGAAACAGATTGAGCCTAAGCCACGTGACGCTAAAAGTAAAAGGCTCGCTATTGATTTTATATTTTTTAAGTTTCTCGTATAGCCAATATGTTTCTAACCTTCGATTCGCCATATGAAATAATCATTTGGTTCAGCGTGTTACACGTGACATCGTGTGACGTAGGCTCAGTCTGTTTACACCTTACAAAAAAGAGGAGCTTTTTGCTTAGAATCAGTATAGATCAGTGTGGAGACATTTTGATTTTCCTATTCACATGTGAATAAAGGCACATTCTCTGCCGACGCAATGTTGCCACATGTACACTACATACAGTGTCGGACAATCAAATAAGAACACCTTGTTCAGATCACAAAAACCTTAAAAAAATATTTCTCTAGGCTTATGATAAATTTAAAAGGTATTAACTTTTATTCATTTATTCCATAAGTAAAATTTTTTCTTAAAACAAAAACGAAATCAATTTAATGAAAAAAAGAAATTTAAAAGTAATACATAAAATCACATTTCAAAAGGACAAAAAAAATAACTACACATCAATTAAAATAACAAAATTTATAAAATATTGACTCAAATTGTTCACTAATGCTAATATTTTTTTAGAATAGCCTTTGTTAATTAAAACCGCCTTACACTTTCCCGGCATTGATTCCACCAGAAACGCGCAAGTAGCCTAAGGTATGGAATACCACGCACTTTGAATGCTTTGCCACAATTCGTCTTTGTTTTCAGCTCTGGTACTGCCAATCTTCTCTTTGACAATATTCTACAAAATCTCGATTGAATTAAGGTCAGGAGATTGTGAAGGCCAGGTCATAATGGGAATTCCATTATGGGAAAACCAATCTCGCGCAAGGATTGAAGTGTTATTTGGGTCGTTATCCTGTTGCATTTGCCATTTCAGGGGCATTTCCCATTCAGCATAAGGAATCATCACCTTCTGAAGCATGTTTACATAAATAAATCTGTCCATCGTTTCATTTATCCAATATCCGTGCTTAAACGTCTAGCTAGTATATTTTGGGCATAATTCGGCATTTTTCGGGCATTAATTGTTTTTGCATTAATTGAACCATCTCACTCAATGTGCGCTTTAACGAACTCTATGCGACACTTTTGATGCCTTTGTGTCAACATTGGTACCTTTCGTGCTGTTCTCCGATACATTTTTTCCCCACCAAACGTCTCCTTACTGATCGAGCACAAATTTGAGCCCCTGTCTCCTCTCTGATTGCGGCAGCTGCCTTAAATGGATCGCGTGCCGCCAAAATTTGTATGCGATCGTCATCTGCACTTGTAGTTTTGCGGGGCCTACCTCTTTTGCAATGACATTTTTGAGGTCATAAAGATTGGTAGACAAATGTCGAGGATCTGCTAATAGTTTCAGCTATTTGGTGGATGCTTTGTCTCTCATTTCGCAGTTTTTTCACCAAATCACGCTCCTCCTTGCTGCAGTGCTTTGTTCGCCCCATTTTGCTGTGACATTGCGGAATAGTTTACATTTAATTTGTTGAATTATCCTCAATGCTACCATTTAAATGCTTACCAGTACAAATTATAAACAAATTTAAGTTTTCTTTTTAAAATATAAATTTTTTCGTCTGCTGTTCTTATTTGAATGACCGCCATCGAATGCTTCGCTTCAACTCAACTTTTTTGTTTGGGAATCCTCAAATGTGGAGTTGCCACCTAGAAATTTATAAAGTATATACCATACCATTTTCTTCTCTATAAAAATCTTCTTCTTCTCTTTAAAGATAAAATAATCAATGGAAGTTTAATAGTGCAAGGTGTTCTTATTGTATTGTCCGACACTGTAAATACTTCATCGTGTAGCTTACGAACTATTGACGAATAATGGAATTCGGTAGAAGTTTGAGAGTCAACGCAAACCATATTAGTTGGCTCTCAGCAATCATGTAAGCAATATTTCGCTGCTCAATTTTTTTGTTTAGACAGCAGTATTATCGCTCTCTCAGTTGCACTCACGCAAGCATGCATGTTTATTTATTGGTGTACTACTCGACACTGGTATATATGAAATTTAGATACTCTCTCATCGTAAACTGAAGAGAATCCCTTTCCCGTTAGTTACCTATGGTAAGTAGTTTCAATTGTAAATTAAAAAATGAACCTTTGCTGGTTTTCACTGTATACACACATTCAACTACGCAATACCAACCATTATTATACCATAAAATAGTAAACTATAAATATTCAACTAAGTACATACTTACGCAACAACTCACTCACACACACACACACACACATATAACATTGTCAAGTCTTATTGTTGTCGTGAACGTGTAACCAACAAACGGAAATGGGAAATTTCATGCTAAATACACCATTATTTTTTGGTAGCTGAAAAGAATTAAAATTTCCGTTAGTTGGAATTGGAATTATTGTCAATTTTACACATGTATGCACACACACATACACGCACGCACTACACAACACACATAAATTACAAACTGTAATTTGTACATGACAATAACAACAACAACAGCAACAACAACAACAACTACACTTTAAAGAAACTACCAACCATTAACTCTCTACGAACACAAACGACAAATGAAAACAATTTAAGTTTTGTACAAAAGTAAACGCATTTCATCTAGCACACATTACCTCGAACTTCCCCAGCACCTTTCGTTGCCTTGGCACCCCGTGCCCTGCGCTTACATAAAACGAAAAGGTGTGTGTGTGTGTGTGAAAAGTCAAACAAATGTAACCAAAAACGCATGTAGTTTGAGTGCAAAAAACAATGTGTATATAGAGAAAGCAAAACAAAGAGCAGCAGGAAGAGTGAATGTGGCAAACTGCAATCGAAGGACGCATTCATATACAAAATACAAGGCACAACATACACTGTCACACTGAATGCATGTATGGAATCTTATAAATAAACCACAAATATATGCGTGGCAAATTTGTAAAGTGAAAATTTATGAGATATGCGGAAAGGAAATGCAAAAAAGTTCAAAGTACAAGGTGGGGCAAAAGTAATGTCATAATGTGAATGAGACATAATTTTTGTAAATGGCGTCAAATTTTATTATGCTCTGGCATTTATGTTGTAGGCAGTTAGAGAATTTGTTGACAACAAGCAGATAGGGCATCGATGGAGCTTTTGAACCATCAATTTCCGGGCCGTGTGATCTCCCTGCCGTTTTGGCGATTTGAACTGGCCTGCCAGATTGCTAGGTCTTCGTTTGGCACTAGACTTTTTCCTTTGGTTCTTTTTGAAAACTTGCCTTTAACACAACAAACTAGAAATCCATGAAACACCACCGCATAAGCACAAAGTGACTCCCATCATTGGAACATTTTCATTCAGAGAAGGCGCAACAGTCGATGGGAATCGTTATCGGTGGATGTTACGGATGGATTATGTCTGCCCACAAATATTTGAAAAAGGTCTGCAGGGTAACTGGTTTCAATAAGACGGTGCGCCATGCTACACTGCAAATCACTGCAATGTAGTTTCTGTAACGTAAATTCTCTGGACGTGTAGCGTCAGAAATGGCAACATTGGCTGGCCTCCCAGATCTCCAGATTTGATTACTCCGCACCGGACCTCCTTTTGAGGGACTATTTGAAAAGAAAAGGGTACGCTAGCAAGCCTCAGACCATTGACCATTAAGCTCAAGGCAAACATTACATACAAATCTTGCAAGTCTTGAAAGCCAACATTGAAAAAGAAATCAAATGTTTTGCGTGCAACAATTCAAAATGCCATAAAACGAGCACAAATGTGCATCAACTCAGCAGAGGAGGTCATTTGACCGAACTTAATTTCATAAATTTTACACCTTTAAAATAAACTTTCCGTGAAAACAGATGCCAATTTTATTTCATTTCTAATAAAATGGCAGCCAATTCACATTATGACATTACTTGTGTCCCACCTTGTATAAACAAAATGAAACGCTTGAAAACGAAGGAGAAGATGAAGAGAATATGTAAGTTCAGTTTTCGCAACTATTTTCCAAACTATATGTATTTATATGTAGGCAAGTGGGTATGCGCCCAGTAGGAATTATACTAGCCGTTTACACATTAAAATAGGTTCCTTATAATGAAAAGAATCCATGTAAAAACGCTTTGCGTCGGGAAAACTTTAGGAAAAGCTCAGACTAGGTCCTCCATAGGCTGTTTTTATTTTGTTTTATTCATAACATTCCACACACAGGGTGTACCCCCTATGAATGCAGAGCATTGTGTTGAGTGGAAGAAAGATTGATAGGAGAGAGGAAGAAGGAGTGAGAATGAGAGAGGGAATGCAGTCACGCAGGATACCATTAAAAAGACTGATAGCCACTGTGGCAAGTGTTATGCCTTTACCACAATGAACTTCAGTTTATCAGTGTCGACTATGACCGCATGTTGCGCCAAAGGCCAAGCTTTTCGCATCCACTCATGTTGAGCGTGTTATATTTGTACATGAATGGAATGTAATTAATGTGCCATAAAAAGAAAAGAACAGAAAAGCAGATTCTCTATTCAAGACAATATATTGGAAACCTTAAAACTAAGGCCGATAGCAAAGGAAATAGCGGAAATGGTGCAGAAGAGGGGCTTCGAGCGTGGTTTGATGCCTGTGGAAATAGTTGCTGCCACTAAACAACATGGGATACCTAAGTTTCTTATAAAATGGGAGGACAGTCACATCGATATTGTACCGGCAACAGAAGAACGAAACATGCCTTGATTTGGTATTTAATTTTTACGAAGAACAGACGAAAGGCACCCACATTCCCGAAAATATCCTCAATAACGCCGAAGGAAGTTTCACAATACCTGTAAGGGGACAAGAAAGTAGCTTAGAACGCGGTATACAACCCTCTGAGATACTTTCACGTGTTTTCATCAACGGGGATTACTATTTGGGTATTACATTCAAAGATGGAGTAACGGAATTGGTTAAGGCCAGAGAAGCTTATAAAAAATGCCCACAAAAGGTTCTGAAATTTTACGAATCACGTATTGTGTTTGATGATGATTAGTTTTAGAAAGGCTTTACCGAAAATTGTCATAACAATTGAAATAAAAAATTTAAAAAAAATAATAGAGAGAAGAGGAAATGCGGAAAATATCTAACTAAAACTAAAAACATCCTACATCCAAATTTACACGCGAAGTTCTTGTATGTAATTTGATTTCATAAACCAAAAGTAACACTTAACTTTTGATTGGAAAGATCAAAAAGCAATAGAAAAGCTACATGAAAACTGTTGTCCCTAGGATTATCTCTGCAGTCTATTCTCTTCTACTTCTTCTTTCTTTTAATGGCTCAAGAAGAGTCCATGGGGCGCCTAGACCGAGCTTTACTCATCCACTCATGTGTTATATTTGTACAAGAATGTAAAAGATCTACAGTATTAAGCCGAATCCGAACGGCTTTTCTTAAAAAATGTTTACCCTTGTGGCTTTGCCATTGCCTGCCAAAAGGTGGAAAAACTTTTTCCCTGCTTTTTGATTTTACCTATGCCGAGATTTGAACCCCGGACACTATGCGTAGCAGGTCAGCACACTATTATCTCTGGAGTGCAGAGTGAAATTCCCAAAAGCAAAAGTATTTTGCGAAGTAAAAATATCGTTTCAAATGGCAAAGCTCCGCTCAGAGCGAATCACAGTCGGAAGACGTAACTGCATCGTTGTTACGTTAACACCGTTGGTTTTAACTACTGAGTTGATGTGAGGGAATATTTTACTAAATATTTCGTAAAATTTAAAATACCGCTGTTGTTGTTTGTATTGTAGCTTTATATTTTGTATGCACCGTACAACAAACACAAAAAACCTTCGATGTGAGTTGTTTCCCTACAGTCCAACCAACTAGCTCAATGCTAGTTAAATAGCTAACTGGCAAACACCACACAACTAATTCATTCCTCGGTTTCATTTACCCGCAACATACTAGGTTTTTTTTCCATGCTGATGTCCTATGAAGAGACAATTCCAAGTCCTATCCTCGATAAGTTTTGAGCTAGCTATTGAACTAACATGTTGTGATATACATAGTGTCGAACTAGTTTAAAATTAACTAGTTGCAGACTAAAACTTTTCAGACTATTCTGAATTTAATACATATATGTACAGGGTGCGCCATCTTTTATGTTGGTATGTGAATATGGAATAACTTAAGAAAAACAGCTGATTTCCAAATATGAGTTATTTTTATTTAATTTGGTCCTGAATCAAGTGTCCGCCGTTATTGACCACGTCAAAATGTGCCCTTTTTCCTGCATTAACTTACTTAGTTACTTAGCTAGCTCAACAACCGATGATTGATCTATGACGCCTCTGAGGATTCATTGGGGAATATTTTACCGTGGTGGGTTCCAATCCCGACGCACAAGAATTCATTCAAGACCACGGAGAAGCCCACCGCAAACATTAGTTAGCTCACTGACGGATGTCAGATCGCTATCCAGGCGCCGCCACCAGCAGGCTGTGTGTTGTCTTGAAACATAGAAGCGCTAGGATCGAATATGGACGCACCTGCGACTGTCACAAACTTTACCTAGTGTCCTACGCCCCCGCTGCGTTTACATAGTCTAACGGAGTCAAATCACACGATCTTGGTGGCCAATTGACTGCACCAAAACGTGAGATTAACTGCTTACCAAATTCGCCTCTCAATTGATGCATGGTTTCGCGTGCAGTGTGGCATGTGGCCACACTGCATGGAACATGGAACCACATGTCGGCCGAGTCCAATTCTTTAAAATGCAAGAAAAGGTCTGTTATCATCGAACGGTACCGGTACCTTTCTCCATTAGCCGTAACATTGCGGCCTTCATCGTCTTTAAAGAAGTACGGCCCAATAAAACAGTACATTTTTCAAGTTGCACACCAAATACGGCACACCAAATACGGCACACCAAATACGGCACTTCTGCTTATTCACGTATCCATTGAGCCAAAAATATATTGAGCCTCTTCGCTGACGATCCTCATCCTGTTTTTCTAAGGCCCATTTCCCGAATATTCGACGTTGTTGTAGGTCGCCTGGCTGAAGTTCTTGCACTAGCTGTATTTTGTATGGCATTAATCCGAAATCTGTGCGTAAAAGCTTCCAGGTGGTCGAATAACAATAAACCCAATTGCTGCGATCGGCGCCGGATGGACATTTCGCAATCTTTTTCAACACTGGCGGATACAGCAGCAATATTCTCTTCAATACGCACTCTACGGATACGATTTGGTGGATTGATGTCCAATAAAGTGAAACTGGTGCAAACTTTGGTCTCAATGAGCTGAACAGCCTGCTCTTTGGGTCGATTATGACGACCATAAAATGGACTCAGCTGGCGAAACACATTTTCCACAGAGCACGAATCTTGATAATAAATTTCAATAATTTGCAAACGTTGTGCAGGCATAAGTAAGTCTACCAATTCATGATGAAATGGCAAACTGAACTGAGCATTTTTTACTTTGACACATGTCAAGAATCGCGCGTGAACTGTCAGAAATATAAACGTCAAAAACCAAGTAGCAAAAAAATCGCCCTTTATATGAGAATTACAAGACAATATTGTCACTGAATACTAGTTAAGTTGACGAGGACGAGTCCCTCGACCTTAAAAAAATACAATTTCTGAAGCGAACACTTGCTCGGATTCAAAAGACAAAACTTCAATTTAAATTCATTTTATAGTTTATAATATGTTGTAGCTACACTTAAACTTCAACTGCCTTGCTAGCTCACAAGTTAGATGTTCTTATACTAATTTAATGCTGCGGTCAGCGGTCCCACGGTGCGAGCGTCGATGGTTCTATGCAATCACTTGATCCATTGATGGTTCGGTCGCACCGGTGAGATTTAACACCTCCGATATGCGCAGCGTATGCGCTTAAAGCTTGCACGCGCATACGGCCTGCATATTAGTTGTTGTTGTGATATGCAGTGTATGCCCTTGAAGGTTGCATGCGGACAAGGCTTGCATATACTTAAGTTGTTGTTGCGATATGCAGCGCATGCACTTGAAGGTTGCATGCCCATTCGGCTTGCATGAGTTGTTGTCGCTGGATGGGGGGTTATAACTGTTATTATTGAAAGAAGCTACCAAAATGGTAGGCTCCTGCTGATTGTTGCATATACAAGCAGAACAGTCTTATCAGTCTTCAAAGTGGCTCATCGGTTTTGAGCTTCGGTATTATTTTAACTGTCTCGTTTTTCGGTAGGTAATTTACGAGGGTAGATCAATAAGTACCCGTGTTAGGAATAAAGCGGCAAGTATTTGACAACATTTTTTTTCTACTTTTCAACGTAATCTCATTTTAGTACAATACACTTTTCCCAACGTTTCTGTCATGACTTTAACCCCTCCAAAAAATACAATTTGTCAAACTCTTCAAAATACGCTTCTATCTCGACGATAATCGGCTCGTTTGAGCTGAATTTTGTCCCCTCGAGCCACGTTTTCATGTTGGGAAACAGAAAGAAGTCGCAGGGAACCAAGTCGGGCGAGTACGGTGGGTGCGGCAGCAATTCGTAGTTCAATTCATGCAATTTGCCGCCACAATTCCATATCCACTTGTTGTCCAAGCGGATATGCGGCACCCATCGGGCCGACACCTTTCTCATGCTTAACCTATCATGTAAAATATTAATTACCGTTCCGTACGACACTCCCACGGCCTCTGCTACTTCGCGCACTTTCGTTCGGCGATCAGCGAGATTCATGTCGTGGACCTTTTCAACGATTTCCTCGGTAACCACGTCTGTCGGCCGACCTGAGCGCTCCTCATCAAAAACAGATGTACGACCACGTTTAAATGCGTTGAACCAATATCTTACGGTTGTCATAGATGGTGAAGGGTCCCCATAGACAGCATCCAGCTTCGCTTTTATTTCTTCGCATGTGTTTCCATTCAAAAATAAAAAGCGAATTACGGATCGATATTGTTCTTCTTCCGTTTTATTGCGAAACAAGTGTGATTTCTAATGGCTGCCATATAAAAACTAACCTATGAATCAGTTTGAAATCAGTTAGTGTGGTGTCGTGTGACAGATGTCGCAGTACACGACGGTAATGCCAACTTCCCTCAGTAACGCCACCTGTCTTCACATACGGGTACTTATTGATCTACCCTCGTACTAGGGAATTGGTGAGACTTACTCATTATTCCACTACAGGGTTTTACATATTTGTTGATGTATGTGTATACATATATGGTATGTTCATACTTAAGTATGTATGCAGAATATGTGTGTGATGTTGAGAAAATTCATTAAAGTTTATGTATGTTTGCGTGCGTTATTGTTAGCATGCCTGTCTGCCTGCCAGCCTGCCTGCCATCAAACTGAAAAGGTTTGTTCATACTTCCTGCCACTCCGTTCCGGTGCTAAAGCCCCTCGGCGGAGGTAGGAAGCAAAAGGCAAACCACCTCGCTGTACTGTTGCTTTTTTGCCCCATAAAGGTGATGGTTGCCTTCGCAAAATGAGCCTTTTTCATTTAATGCGTTGAAACTGATTTGAATTTATTTCGCTGTGTGTGGTAAATTTGCTGAAAGCATAAATTAAATGTAGTACGCAAACACACGTACGATGAGCACAAATGAGGGGCAAATAAATTACGTACTACTGTGGGCAAAAAGTAGTAAGACTTTTTAATTTAAATTTCGCGCGGAAACCCATTCATCAAAATATTATTTTTTTAAGGTTGGTATGACCGTCGGTGACATCTGTGCCAAATGTCACATCAAAATAACCATTTGTGTTTAGTAAACGCTTGTCTTTCTGAACTACAAAAAGTGCATTCGGCGATTTTCACAATGAGTGAAATTATTCAACAAAGAAGTTCCATTAAATTTTGTGTGCGGAATCAAATTTCTGGTGCCGAAACGTTCAGAATGTTGCAAAAGCCCTTCGGTGATAATTGTATTTCGCGAGCAAGTGTTTTTGATTGGTACAAATTGTTCAAAGATGGTCGAGAACGCGTTGACGACGAACCACGTCCAGGACGGCCATCAACATCAACTGATGATCAACACGTCAATAAAATCAAGGAATTGGTGCTCGAGAACCGAGAATCGACGATTAACAGTCAGAGACCTTACTGGCATCGTTGGAATATCGGAAGGATCAGTGAAAACCATTTTAAAACATCATTTGGGTCTAAGAATGCACGAGTGAATGCACGATTGGTTCCAAAATCACTGCATTGGTTTTACGAGACCATTTTACCAAAAATTCGACTGATATCGTTCCGCAACCACCCTACCACCCTATTCGCCTGACTTAGCACCGTGTGACTTTTGGCTATTTTCTAAACTCAAAAAAACGCTTCGTGGACACCGTTACACCGTTTTGAGTCAATTGAAGACATTAACCATGAATCGCTAAGCGCATTGAAGGCTATTCCGGAAATTGACTTTAACAACTGTTTCGAGAATTGGAAAAAACAAAAACGTTGGCACAAGTGTATTGGGGCCGGGGGGGATTACTTTGAAGGGGACGAAATAGATTTGGAAGAATGAATAAAAAAATTCGAAATTATGAACAAAGTCTTACTAACTTTTGCCCACAGTAGTACATTTCGTTTGGTTGCTAGTTCATGGAAATAATAAAACGAAGGCTATTAAAAAAAATAAGCCAGCACAAACACCTCAGCAAGAAAGGTTGTAAAACAATTAGGCCTACTGGCTTCAGGTTACTTTCCCACACTCACTTTGCACTATGCCTTCGAGTGTTTGAGGGCCAAAAAAAAAAAAACAAAAAAAAATAGGAAATGGATGCGTCAGTTTTCAAAACAATATTAGCTGAACAAAAACTTACAAATACAACAAATAGATAGATCAATATTTTTCTAAAGGTTCTGCATGCATAACTAATTTCAGTTTCAATTTACTTATGGTAAATAATGAGTTTAAAACTTGCAGCTAGAGCATCTCGTTTGGAAAAAAAATTGATATTTTGAGAAAGAGCATTCGACAGATTGAAATATTAACTTTCTGCAACTTCGAATTACCTAGACCCCATGGAGACTACCATCTACCATGGTACACAGATGGATCAAAAACATACGAGGCAGGTTATAGAGTTAGGTCGAGAAAGGATATTATTGCTAGTATGAGCTAAGAAAACTCGTTTTTTCAGGCGGAAGAAACACAATTAAATTATATCTTTGAGAATATGAAGAGAGGTCGTCGTTTAAACGAAACATCAATATTCTGTCGGACAGTAAGACTGGCCTTAAACTTCTTCAAAATTAGTCCAAAGCTTATATGGGAGTGTCTTCAACTACTGACCAAACTAACATCACCAATTACAGTCCAACTAATTTGGGTACCTGGACATAGTGGAATTGAGGGCAATGAAACGACTGACGAGCTAACCAGAAAAGGGGCATCCAAACCCGACCTTTTTGGGACCAACACCATTCTGCGGCCCGTCATACGGTTTTATAAAGCTCAATCTTAACACATGGCTGGAGAGAAAGGTGGAACGACAACTCAGGCACCAGACATGCAAAATCATTCATGCCAAGTGTATCAAGGTTAAGAACAAAACAACTCTTGATGTTAAAGATTTCTTACTGGACACTGCCCAGTTAGGAAACATCTTGCTAGCAAGGAGAATATAGGTAACTCGGGACGAATTCTGTAGATTTTTTGACGAAGACGAGGAAACAGCAGTGCACATTCTGTGCCACTGTGACCAGCTAACAAGTCTTAGACTTCGTCACCTTACTATTGCATACCCAACTACGGTTGAAGTGGGCAATACGATTCCCAGCGATATCTACAAGCCTAGCACGAGTATCTTAGGATATGCCATTTGGTGCCTTATGCCCAGCCCCTGTTTTAATCTAAACCCCTTAAATTACCAATTTCTGAGTAACCTTTGGGTCTCGATCATATTTCCCTTTCCTTCATTTCATTATTAGCCTTTTTGGATGTCTGGAATTGTAATTTATTAATCTTCCAGATGCTGTGGCACTCACCTTCATATTTGGTGAACAATCTCGGTTTCTCTTTTGTCTCTTTCTCTAGTTTTTCCATTATTTCTTCCATAACAATATATGATCCCACCGGGATCATACCACTCCGTTGTTCAAAGATTTTCTTTCTAATATTTTATACAGATTGTGAATATGGTAATCAATAGTTCTAGTGACACAATTGTGTGTTCCTTGATAATATAACATTTTGATTCAATAACGTGGTAAGCATGGTCAACTGGTTTACTAGGAAATAGTGACTGACACTACGTCAAATGACACAAGTTTTCCATCATTATATATGCCGGGGCGTAGTTGTTAGGGCGTTGTCCTACTGCGCAAAGTGTTCGGGCGGTTGAAGTCCAGGCACAGGCGCCATCAAAAAGGAGAAAAAGCCAAATTTTCTAAACGGCACCACCCGTTGACAGGCAATGGCAAACATACAAGAGTAAAAAAACTGCTTAGAAAAACTTTTACAAATGAATTCAATTATTTATATGGAATGGAAAAGAACCTCATTACATTAAAATTCAATTCAAAGCATGGAGAATTGGTTTAATCAACAAAAGCGCATTTCTATCCGAAGGCATTAGCTTGAAGGTGGGATTATACTCATGCTCATCAATGACGTGAGCACCGAAAGACGCCATCCGAAAACATCGATTGTATTTTTGAATGTTCTTCAGAAAATGGTTCGATTGTGGTGTCTCGCCACTGAGAAAAGTCTTCAAAGGCTCTGGAGGCAGTGTCAAAGGTGTTAATTTCACTTTGCCTGCCATACAACACAATCCAGGCGTTTCTCATGCGAATTTCAAAGCGAACACTACTTAGAATAGCCCAAGATCGAGGCATGGAAGATCTTTGTAAGCGATTGTGGGATCGTATTGAAAAGCAGCGCAACAGTACTTCTTTTTTCCCATCACGCATTTTATTTTTTGTTTAACACGTATTCTTTTATTCCTTATTTGTTCGATTCGGACGAAAATTTACAGCTGATCGTGCATTACGACTTCGTCGTCCGATATTGGCTCTTCTGATTGGCGGCATATGCTGTAAGAAAAGTGTTGAAAACTTTGAAAACCACTTAATCAAATAAATATAAGTAATATTAAGTGAAATAAATATTCACTGCCACTTTGTTTTATATATATTTCGTTATAACTAAGGTGGGCGTGGTATCGGTCCAATCCTAGCCATATTTTATTTGACGATTAGAATATAAATCAAAAAGCCGTAAGCCAAATATGCGTGCTCTAATATGCTCGACAAGAGTCGAGTTATAACATTTTTAAATATTGAATCGTACGGGCGGTAACACGCCCCTTTGGCCAACCATCTTCATATGTGGCATGTAGCTTAGAATTTGTCAGTTCTCCTGTGCCAAATTTGGTTAAAAATTATTCTAAGCAAGCCGAGAGTTATAGCATTTTGAAATATTGTAGTGTATGGGCGGTGCCACGCCCCTTCATTAATTCCGCCCATATGTTACGTTTCGTCAAAAAATATTCAAAAGGAGCCGTGTTATAGCAAATATAGATATGGACTTTGTTTTATACATATGTTATGGTATGCGTATGAAAAGCTTTTTTCTTCGCCGTTCGGATTCGGCATAAAACTGTAGGTCGAACTGTGCGTGTTCGACTGAAGAATCAAATAAAAATTCCCATTTATGTACAACTATAACACACAAAGCATGAGTGGAGGCGAAAAGCTCGGGCTAGGCCCTCCATGAGCTTTTGTGCCATTAGAAGAAGAAGGGCGGTATAGCGATGATTTCGGCACGAGTGTTTGCCTTGAGCTCTATGCTCAATGGACTCAGGCTTGCTGGCGTACCCTTTGCTTTTCAAATAACCCCTCAAAAGGAGGTACGCAGGCGTCAAATCTAGAGATCTGGGTGGCCAGTTAATGTTGCCATTTTTTGACACCACACGTTCATGATCATGCAATGGTGTTTCATGGATCTCGTGTGGATTCTCAGTTCCCCAAATGCGCCAAATTTTGCTTTTTAAATGCGCCAGCGAGTGTGAAATGGGCCTCGAGGGTCATAAAAATATCCTTCCAAAAATCAGGTCCAGTGTCAACCAGTCGAGCGACTTGTTGGCCATATTGCAAGCGACGTGGACGGATTCATGTTATAATTTTGCTTTTTAAATGCGCCAGAGAGTGTGAAATGGGCCTCGAGGGTCATAAAAATTTCCTTCTAAAAATCAGGTCCAGTGTCAACCAGTCGAGCGACTAGTTGGCCACATTGCAAGCGACGTGGACGGACTCATGTTTAAAATTGTATTGAATTGCCGTTTCAGAAACAATTTGAATTTTTAGTTTTTCTATTTTCTATTTGATGTACTCAAATTACCGAATTTGAAAATACATGCTTAAGCTGAAGCGAAATGGTTTAATATTAACTAATTGAACTAATTGTCAAGAGCCTCTGTAAAAACTGCAGACCAGAAAAGGGGAAATTCCCTGCCCCCTTCCTACCGCTCTCCACAAGCCTGGTGATAGCTCGTTTCCCCCTGCTTGTAGTTGTCTCTGTCTAACCTAATGATTTGTTTACAGACTAACGAGTTCTAGTTCAATGTTAATGACAAGGCCAAAAAGTTATAAGAAGCCAGAAAGAAAGAAAAAAATTGGGATTTGATTAAAAGTGACCAAAGATAAAAACTGTGTGGAAAAACAACAATATCAATAGAAAAAAAGATACAAAATATTGCTACGAAAATAAAATAAATTACTACGAAGGACTAAAGGAAATAAGATTAACTTTGATTACATTGAATTTGATGGAATTAACGAAAAAGTAGCAGCATTTAAAAGCAATAGGTACATGGAGTATGTACAGGTTACTTGAAAAGTTTCTAACCTGACACATATGTAGATAGGACTAGTGAAGGAGTGAATTTACGTTCAATGTAAGTTTTCATCTTTCGTATGAACACGTGTAAAGTTTCAAACCAATCTGGCAACCCATTCTTTGTTTAACAGCTGCTTGAAGATCATGTGTCACAGTGTTTTCTTTAAATGTATTTAAAAACAGGTTTATCTGGAGAAGAAATCCATACCGATATGGTAAATGTGTTAGGTGAATGTGCTCCTTCATATGCAACAGTAAAAAAAGGGTGAGTTTTTTGCTACTTGG
The DNA here is from genome assembly GCA_958295655.1 of Palloptera scutellata. Taxonomy (NCBI): domain Eukaryota; kingdom Metazoa; phylum Arthropoda; class Insecta; order Diptera; family Pallopteridae; genus Palloptera; species Palloptera scutellata. The sequence continues at coordinate 72,124,161 of OY282450.1, forward strand.
TTATCGACGTTAATATTTCTGACAGTTCACGCATGATTCTTAATATGTGTCAAAGTAAAAAACGCTCTGTTTGGTTTGTTATTTTCCTACCACAACCCCGAATTTTCGGTGAATGGGCCTTAGAAAAGCTGGATGAGGATCGTCTTCAGCAACGAAGCTCATTTTTGGCTCAATGGATACGTGAATAAGCAGAATTGCCATATTTGGAAGTGAAGATTAGCCAGAGGCAATTCAGCAGCTACCAATACATCCCGAAAAATTCACTGTTTAGTGCGGTTTATGGGCAGAGGGCACCATTGGGGCTGACTTCTTCAAAAACGATGAAGGCGGCAACGTTACGGTCAATGAAGAAAGGTACCGGTACCGTTCGATGATAACAGACTTTTTTTGCCGCTGTCGAAAATGCCGACTCGGCCGACATGTGGTTCCAATAGGACGGTGCCACATGCCACACTGCACGCGAAAGCATGCATCAATTGAGAGGCGAATTTGGGGAGCAGTTAATCTCATGTTTTGGTGTAGACAATTGGCCACCAAGATCGTGTGATTTGACTCCGTTAGACTATTTTTTGTGTAGCTATGTTAGGTCTCTTGTCTATAGGGACTAGCCAAACACGATTGCTGCTTTGAAAGCCAAAGCCAATATTGAACCCGTCATTAGTGAGTTTCCAAGATTCCAGCCGAAATGTGTGAAAAAATGTGCCAAAATTAAACCTTCAGAATGGACCACTTGAAGCGTATCCGCGGGCAACATTTAAGTGAAATTATCTTTAAAAAGTAAATGGCAGGAATTGATTTATCGATCCAAATAAATATTTCATTCACTTTTGTAAAATTTCTGTGTTATTTTGAATTTTAAAAACTAAACTCTTAAAAAATCACCCTTTTTAAGCAAAAACATAATAATTAATAAATACCTTGGCACATTCTTCTAATTAATGTTGATTTGTAAACAGCAAACAATCTCAAGTGTTTGTGATTTATTCTATCTCATAAAAAAGCTTCTTCTTTCTTTTTCTTTTAAAGCCACAACAGCCTATAGAGGGCCTAGGCCGAGCTTTTCGCATCCACTCATTTCGCGCGTGTTATATTTGTACATGAATGGAAGGGACCTACAGTTTAAGCTCGAATCCGAACGGCGAAGTGAAAAGCTATTCATAGGCAATTTTTACTCTTGTACGAAGTTTGCCATTGCCTGGCTAGAGGTAATGCCGTGTAGAAAAATTGTTTTGTCGACTTTCTGATTTTGTCTGTGCCGAGATTCGAACACGGGACACTGCGTAACAGTCCAACGCACTACCACTACGCCATAGCGACCACAAAAGGAGTGAGATCGAAAAAATCGGATAAGCTGAAATTGTCCTAGCATTGAAATCCCTTATGCAAATAAAAACATGTAAACAGTTTTGAAAAGAAAATTTTATGTCTGACAAAATGATCTATAAAACTAATTTGTTTGTTGTTTTTTTACAGAATTTGGACAGCTTTTCCGGTATGCCTGCCATTAGTGCCTTTACTATCATTTCTGAGACTCTCTTTGTGGCAGCATTCCAATTATTTCTAAAATCTTCCATGGATTTAGCTTCCTTGTTTGTTGCCTTTAATGTTCTTTTCATTAGAGCGCAATATCTCTCGATAGGCCGAAGTTCTGGGAAATTTGGTGGGTTGGCGATTTTTGATACCAATTTGATGTTTTGGTCTTCGAACCATTTAAAGGTTACTTTACTGTAGTGGCAGGAGGCTTGATCAGGCCAAAAGAAAGTAGATACATTGTGCTTTCTAATGAAGGGCAGCAATCTCCTCCTCCTTCACATAAATTTCGGCGTTAACAGTGCCACTTTTTACGAAACTTTTACTCCTTAGCCCACAACTACAAATCGCTTGCCATACCAGAAACTTCTTCGGCAACTTGGATTTTTGTTTTGCCCTAAATATTTCCTCAACTCCTCTCGTTCCTTTGAGGTTTAAAACTCTTGACCAGGCAATTGAGAAAATTAAGACAACACGTATGTTTTCATCGTCCATAACACAACAATCGAATTTTTGGAAAAAATCTGTCTCCAACTTTTTAGCTCAGCTCTGGGCTACCAAGTTCTTAGTAGCGTTCCTGTCGGGTACTGACTGCACTTTGTATGTTTTAAATCCCGCATCTTTTTCAATTTTACGAACTAAAAACTCACTGCAACTCGCTTTTCCGCCAATTTTCGATTAGACAACGCTGGATTCTTCTCTAAGAGAGCAACGACTTTCTTCGCCTTTTGTGGAGACACAAAAAGAAACCGCATTTCCTTCCAGAACCATATTTTCTAGCAACTGTTAAGTCTGTATTCAATTTTTTACGAATCATCGAGACAGTGTTTTGTGAAACTTCCGCCTTATTTGCAATTGTTTTCTGGCTCCACTGCGGATTTTCTCGAAATAATTCAACAACTAAATCGCGTCTTTCCACTTCCGATGCCATTACTCAACTGAAAGTTCACAAGTCAAGAAACATGTGATGTATGTATTTCATCAGAATTTCTCCAACGCAAAGCGTATTGTTTGAATTTTTTCATTCAGATGAAGAGTTTCAAAGCAGAGGTCCTTCAAAGTTATCCGATTTTTTCGAACTCACTCCTTAATATACAAAAGCAACTCACGTCAAAAATAGCTTTCCAAAAGCAATCAGTATTCGAATATTGAGCTAATATCTTTAACGGCAAGGTTTTGATTTCATCTGCATACGAGTATGTCCTGATTACTCATGGTAATGAATAAAAATAAAATAATTCCCGGTAAAAGTAGATTTGATCTGTCTGCATAGTCGTAGATGAAGCAAGTTTGCCCAAGCTTCGGCTATGCGAGTACTTAATGGTATGAACACATTGTAAGCTTAATTAAGTTAGGAGCGACAATAAAAATAAACATCTTATGAAGAAAAAGTGTTAAACTTGTACAAAATGCCATGCTTTTCTTTTGTTCAATAAAATCTGCTTACAAAATTTCATATGTAGAATATCGTAATGGAAGCTAATGGAACTTATGAAATTTCAAATTAGAGCAACACTCAAACACACACACGCGCACACAACTGCGACGATACTAAATCTACAAATTGTGGAACGTAGGAAAAACACAACGGTCCACTTTCATGCATGCAAACAAACAAACAAAGACAACAACAACAACAACAACAACAGCAACACAAGCAGCATTCAGCACACAAATGAGCAACAGCAATGAACAAAAACAACAACAATATCGACATTCAAGCTGTTCACACTAAATCAACAGTTACAACATTTGTCCATTTTTGGTGGTGGTGGTGGTAGTGGTGGCGGTAATGGTAGTTGTGGTGATGGTAGCGTCGCTGGTGGTAGTGATGGCGATGATGATGGCGCTGTCGTGTGATGGCAGTAGTGTTTTATGTTGTATTGGTGTACAAGCTTATCGAACGAACATATGCCATCAAGTCATGTTACCAACCGACGCAGCTAATAATAAATTTATGTTATGACCCCCAATGATGTGAGATTTAGGAGCGAACGGTGGTAACATGGAGAGGAGATTGGTGCACACATGCAATTAAAGTCAAACAGATTAATTTACAGGCGCTGACATTTTTGTTGATTTTTTTATTTTCGGTAAAATACTAACTGTTACACAGTGTAATTTACCTTTTGTTTGTTATGCATTTAATGTAAGTAGTAACTTACTTACTTACTTAGCTGGCACTACAACCGATGATCGGTCTTGGCCGCCTCTAAAAAGCTTCGCCAGGCGCCTCTGCTATGCGCGCTCTGGCGCCAGTTGATAAGGCCCAGTGCAGTCAGGTTGCCCTGCACCTGGTCTTTCCAACGCAGATTAGGACGTCCCCTTCTGCGTGTTCCTCCACCGTGGTTCGAATAAAACACCCTTCTAGCCGGAGCGGAGCGCTTTCTTCCATTCGCTCAACATGACCCAGCCAGCGAAGCCGCTGGAGTTTTATACGCTTAACTATGTCAGTTTCGGCGTACAGCTCATACAGCTCATCGTTCCATCTTATTCGATACACGTCGTCCAAATATTCCCCCATGAATCCTCAAAAGAAGCCTCGAATGTAAGTTGTAAAGTGAGCAAAATAGTTACCATACGTTGATAGTAAGCGCAGCTCGCTGAGCAATTGTGATTAAAGAAATATTACTCCACGCAAGCTTTGGCAATTTGAACTTTTAACTTCACTCTTCTGCATCATAAAAATAACGAAAACTTTAACGTTTCACTCTAAGAGCTCACAAGTGTGTACCCCCTCTCCCTCTTCCTACAAAGTAGCAGTAGGTGTTTATCAATTTATTGCTGAACACTTTGCAGTTGTCTTTGGGTTTTTTTTAACGCTTATGTAGCTGTGTAGTTGTTGTTGTTGTTGTTGTTGTTGTTATTGCTAATGATGATGCAGTAACCTGTGTGCGCTCATTTACGATTTTACTGCCTGCAGCAGTGTACGAGTATCAAGTGTCAACAAGCAGTTGTTGTTGTTGCTGTTGTTGTTGTTGTTGCTGTGCATTTCCGCTAATGTTTCGCCGCTATTCTATATGCAACATAGATTGCTAGTAGCACATATTGTTGTTTATCTTTAAATGGCAATAAAACCGATATTAGTGTTTATCTGCCGCCACCACCAGCATCAGCACCCACACCCACACCTCACACCCACACCCACACCTCACACACTCACACACTCACATACAACGAAAACACGAAAACCCCCCATCATCATTCGATTCGAACTGAGAGCCACGCCATTTTGTGTGAGAGTTAATTGTAATTTGTAGAGCGCGAAAATCTCTGACAATATTGTCTTTTAATGTAGGTACTGTTATTGTTGTTTTTGTTGTTGTTCATGTTGAAGTAACTTAATGGTGATGACAACGGTGCTGGTCGTGGTGTTGTTGGTGTAGACGGTTCTGCTGCTGGAGGATTGCACTTTACACTCTTTCGCTATTTAAGAGTTTCAAGATAATTAATTTAACCGCATCAATAAGTTTTTTTTTTTTTGTATATAGGGAAGAAGATTTGCAAGGGTGTATAACTGAGAATACACAGCCTCCAATTTTCCAACGGTTTTACATTGATTTCGCGCGAAATGTCTGCCTCGGAAGAGGTTTTGATGTTCCAGTACCCACCATAATTTTTAACTAGCAACATTTTCCCCGAAGAGAGTATGACCGTTTTCGGAAAGTTTTTTTTTCATATATTATATTTTTTGAAAATGGGGATACCATTTTTGAGGGAAAGGTTCAATGATAGACAATAACTTTGCTTCAGCCACCAAATTCGTATCTATTAAATTAAGTATTTTTGTCGTTAGCCCTTGAAAACCCCAATTGTCCGACTTCAGGACCAGATTTTGCGAGATACAAACGCGACATGGAGAAAACTTAACTTCAGATTGGTGATTAGAGTCTGCAAATAACTCTAAAACCTTGGGTAATTTAGAAGCCTAAAGAAAATAAAAAAATAAAAAGAAAAGGAAAGAAAAACAAAGGAAAAGAAAAAAAAGAAGTGAAAATAAGAGAAAAGAAGTGAATAGAAAGTAAAAGTAAAGAAAAGAATTGAAAAAAAAGAGTTAAATGGTAAGAAAGAAAAGACAAGGCAAAAGGCAAGGCAAAAGGCATAAGGCATAAGGCAAAAGGCAAAAGGCAAAAGGCAAAAGGCAAAAGGCAAAAGGCAATAGGCAAAAGGCAGAAGGCAAAAGGCAAAAGGCAAAAGGCAAAAGGCAAAAGGCAAAAGGCAAAAGGCAAAAGGCAAAAGGCAAAAGGCAAAGCCAAAGCCAAAGCCAAAGCCAAAGCCAAAGCCAAAGCCAAAGCCAAAGCCAAAGCCAAAGCCAAAGCCAAAGCCAAAGCCAAAGCCAAAGCCAAAGCCAAAGCCAAAGCCAAAGCCAAAGCCAAAGCCAAAGCCAAAGCCAAAGCCAAAGCCAAAGCCAAAGCCAAAGCCAAAGCCAAAGCCAAAGCCAAATCCAAAGCCAAAGCCAAAGGCAAAGGCAAAGGCAAAGGCAAGGCTATTTGTATGACGTTTAGCACAGTCCCTAACTTTTAAAATAGGCCATACGCTGTAATCCATCGGGTTGAGATCAGGCGAATAACGTGGCCATTCTTGAAATGTGATAGAATCAGGAAAATAAGCCCTGCACCATTCTAGTGTCGTTGTGGCTCTGTGAGTTGGCGCGGAGTCTTGCTGGAACCTCCAATCATTATCGTCAAAGTGCAGTCGGGCCCAGGGAAGAACCACAGCTTCCGAAATTTCACGGCGCTACACTCCTTGATCCACCAAAATTAAGGGCGTCTTACCATTTGCGCAAATCCCACCCCATACCATGATGGATTGTGGATTTTGGCGATGTTGAATGGCAAATGATTGTCCAGGAGCTTCTTTTGAGCAGATTCTCTCATTTTGACGAAGTTATGAGTTTGTTCAACAGGAAACAGCTTTTCATCTGTCAAAACGATTTTTTCCCATCCAATTCCTGCGGACCGATGTTGAAGTAGGCTACATCTTTGGAGTCGTACGCGCTTGTTTTCATCCGTAAGTAACTGGCTTTTTTTTTAAACTTGTAAGCATTGAGTCCTACTTCGGTTTTTAGATATAAGTCGAACTAAGCATATTTTCTCATGGTAACCGTTGAATTACTCTGCACCCGCTTTTGAAAGATTTTACGATTCCTGGGAGTTTTGACAGTGGGTTTCCCTTTCTTTTTCTTGGACGATCACCTTCACGATCCAGCTCCTTAAACCGTTTAACTGCACGAGAAGCTAACGAATGGGTAATGCGAAGCTGCCACACAATCTCTCAATTATGTTTGCCTCTAGCTGGTCCAATGTTATACTAGCTGACCGATTATTGGACAGCAAATAACAAATTGAAATCTAAACCACACAAAAATAAAATCAGATTTACTTGCTGTGGCGTAGTTGGTAGTGTATTGGCCTGCTACGCAAAGTATCCGGGGTTCAAATCTCGGCACAGGCAAAATCAAAAGAGTAAAAATCGGCTATGAAAAGCTTGTCACTTTACAGTTCGGATTCGACAACAAAAATGTAGACCCCGTCCATTCATGTGCAAACATAACACATACAATATGTATGGAAGCTCGGCCTAGGCCCTACATGGATTACGTAGAATGATACAAGAATGAAGAATAGCACTAACACTTATTAATTGTCACCCTGTAACTAGCACAATGCATGTACATAAATACTAGTATATTTAATTTAGTGTGTGTGCAGTATGCAGAATTCTTAAAAATCTTCATTTATTTATTTATTTTTAGTTTTTTTTTTTTTGCATTTCACTGTTTTAAAATAAACAACAATAAAATTATGAGATAAAAAATTATTGGCCAACAGCAAAATAAATATAGACACACTTGTAGAAAAATAATCAACATACACGCCAGTGGCGTACCCAGTGCCATTGAAAGGCGGCGAAGACTGGAGATTTTGTAATGTAACATTATCATGTTTTATTATTAATATCAATAATTTTATGTAATTGACTTAACCTTAAAAGTGTCTCGCCCCCTGAGTACGCCTCTGTCACATGCACGCTCACTACAGTCATTGTAAATTGTGAGTATGCTGGATATTTTGCTTTAAGCGCATCAATTCACATCGACATACTCGTTCGCTAATGTTCACCAGTTTCTGTCCGCCAGTGTCCAGCATTATCCGGTGAATATTAGCAAACAAAGAAGCTCACATTTACAGTGGCGAGCAATAATGGATACATGCTGGTCATATTTGACTTTGAGTATCTGTAAAACCTATAAAAATACACCAATCGAATTGGAACTTTCGCCGTTAACTTCTTTATTCATATTTAAAAAGGAAAATTATAAACTATTTGGTTAATTATAAAGTTAATGTAACTTTTAGTGCTTGCAATGACAAAAAGTCAATGTATCCACTTTTGCACGTTTCGTTTTCCTTATATGGCAACACTAGTTTTTAAAACAAGACCAAACGAGTGAACGAACTTACCGTTTTCTAAAATATTGTCGAACTTGTCACAGAAAACATTGCTCGACGCGTTTTGATTGATTCAGCAACTCGTTTTTACAATTTTCTATGAGAATCTCCATTTTGTCATTTGAAATGACAAAAAAAAACAATGATTCAGCACGAAAAATTGCTAAATCACTAAATATTTGCCATCGTACAGTGCTTCAAGTTAGAAAAAAACGCAATATAAGACCACCTGAAAACAAAAAATCGCAGCCGCGATTGCTTACCAATACCGATGCTCGAAATATGGAGCGCCTCATGATGTCCAAGCGGAAGGCAACACTAAAAGAAGCTGCAGCGGCCAATAAACAAACCCGTTAGTGAGTGGGCAGCACGTAGAGCGCTTCAAAGAATCACACTAACCGCGTCAAGAACACAGAAAAAACCAGCACTGTCAACGAAAAATATTGCGGCATGTCTAAAATTTTGCAAGGATCACAAGAATTGAAGAAGATTGGAAGAGAGTAATTTGGTCAGACGAGATTTAAATTAATTAGTTTCAGTCTGATGGAAAGGAATACTACTGGCACCGTCCTCATGAAAAATTGCAAGTGAAAGAAACCGTGAAGCATGGTGGAAGTAGAGTGATGGTGTGGGGCTGCTTCACTTGGTGGAATGTCGGGCCATTGGTGAAAATCAATGGTGTCATGAAAAAGGAAGACTATCTTCTCATTTTGGAATCGAATCTGGCAGACTTTGTGGAGGAAAGCGTTTACTCTGAAGATGAAGTAATATTTCAACCGGATAGAGACCAGAAATTGCACAGGCAAACTCAAAAAAAAAAAAGCAAAATTTTTTTTTCTACACGGCACCACCTCTTGGCAGGCAATGGCAAACCTACAAGAGTAAAAATTGCTATGAAAAGCTTTTCACTTCGCCGTTCGGATTCGGCATTAAACTGTAGGTCCCTTCCATTCATGCACAAATATAACACGCACAACATGAGTGGATGCGAAAAAGCTCGGCCTAGGCCCTCCATGGGCTGTTGTGCCATTAAAAGTAAAGTAAAGAGACCAGAAATACACGGCAGAAATTGTTAAAAATTTACTCAATAACCAAAAGTTTCAAACAATGAAGTGGCCTGCCCAAAGCCCAGACCTAAATCCTATTGAAAATTTATGGGCTGTGCTAAAAAAAACGATTGGCACGGTACGCCAATGCACCAAAAAATTTGAGCGATCTTTGGTCCCGAGTTCAGACTGAGTGGAGCAGTCTTCCACGCCAACTCATCGAAAAATTTTGTTGAAAGTATGCCTAAACGAGTAAAGAGTGTTACTAAAGCCAAGGGTCTTTGGACTAAATGCTAAAAATATTATTTCTTTTTTGGGTTGTCTTTAAGTATTATTTTCTATATTTTCTTAACATTCAAAAGTGGATACATTGGCTTTTTTCATTGCAAGCACTAAAAGTTACATTAAATTTATAATTTTGAAAATAGTTTATAATTTTCCTTTTTAAATATAAGTAAATAAAGAAGGTAACGGCGAAAGTTCCAATTCGATTGGTGTGTTCTTACTACTGTGGTCAAAAAGTAGAAAGACTTTTTAATTTAAATTTCGCGCGGAAACACATTCATCAAAATATTATTTTTTTAAGGTTGGTATGACTGTCGGTGACATCTGTGCCAAATGTCACATCAAAATAATCATTAGTGTTTAGTATACGCTTGTCTTTCTGAAGTTCTGAAGTACAAAAAGTGCATTCGGCGATTTTCACAATGAGTGAAATTATTCAACAAAGAAGTTCCATTCAATTTTGTGTGCGGAATCAAATTTCTGGTGGCGAAACGTTCAGAATGTTGCAAAAGGTCTTCGGTGATAATTGTATGTCGCGAGCAAGTGTTTTTGATTGGTACAAATTGTTCAAAGATGGTCGAGAACGCTGAACGTTGACGACGAACCACGTCCAGGACGGCCATCAACATCAACTGATGATCAACACGTCAATAAAATCAAGGAATTGGTGCTTGAGAATCGACGATTAACAGTCAGAGACCTTACTGGCATCGTTGGAATATCGGAAGGATCAGTGAAAACCATTTTAAAACATCATTTGGGCCTAAGAAGAGTGAATGCACGAGACCATTTTGCCATTTCGACTGATATCGTTCTCGTTCCGCAACCACCCTACCGCCCTATTCGCCTGACTTAGCACCGTGTGACTTTTGGCTATTTTCTAAACTCAAAAAACCGCTTCGTGGACCGTTTGACCGTTTTGAGTCAATTGAAGACATTAAAAATGAATCGCTAAGCGCATTGAAGGCTATTCCGGAAATTGACTTTAACAACTGTTTCGAGAATTGGAAAAAACGTTGGCACAAGTGTACTGGGGCCGGGGGGGATTACTTTGAAGGGGACGAAATAGATTTGGAAGAATGAATAAAAAAATTTGAAATTACGAACAAAGTCTTACTACTTTTTGCCCACAGTAGTATACTTAGGTTTTACAGATACTCAAAGTCAAATATGACCAGCCTGGGTATCCATTAATGCTCGCCACTGTACGTACATATTGTGTACATATTTAGATGTTTAGTTATATGCATGCACCATATTATATATATGGACTTTTGATGTTGTTGTTTTCATTGTTGCTCCTTACTTTCCTTTGTTTTTATACAAATGGCAACCCTTTTATTTAATATTGTGCCTTTGTTTGTTTTACGCTTTTACTAATAAAATATAAACAAAGGCAGAAATTTATCTTAACATGGCACATCTGCAAATGAAAATAATAGTAAAAATGTTACGTGTAAAAATATTTAAAGGCATTTGCTTTAACAGAAATGGTCTCTTCGTATTCAAAGCGTGGCTGCAATTCTTGTTTCACTGTTCAAATCAGACACCTAATTTTTAATATTTATTTTGGCTACATTAATAACCGAACCAATATATTTTTTACTCTGCTATTATTGGTTATTTCTAGTATTACTTCAATTCTTTACTGAATTCAACGTGTTCAATCAATGATGGTTGGCAATTATTTGTTAAAATTAAAGTAAACATTTTAAATATGTTTTGTGAAACACCGCAACCATTTCTGAACTGAATTACAAAACGAAAAAGATCAAAGTAGAAATCAACAACAAAAGAGGAAGCTTAATAAAATTTAAAACTATAAAATTTAAAAATAATTTAATTTTCAATTTATAGGTATATAAAATTGTACTAGCAGAGCGAAGCTCCGGTTCTCACAAAGTTTGGGTAACACTAAAATTACAGCAACAAAAAAAAGTTTCCAAAACTAATAATCTTTTGAGAGCGAAGCATCCTCCAATCTAATTCTTCTGTCCCATCCACTCCACTCATCTACAAATATAGCAGGCACAACATGAGTGGATGCGAAAAGCTCGGCCTACACCCTCCATGGGCTATAGTGCCACTAAAAGCAAGAAGTATTACAGTATTTAGCGAAATAGGATCTGACATGTGGCCCTGTTTTTCTCGAGTATTTTTAATAGCTCATCACAAATCAGTACAAATTTTTTCGGGTTTCGTTAGGCTTCATGTATATTCGGGGACTAAAGATGTTTTTCATATTAATCAAAGTTAAAGAAGTTAAATTATTCAAGCCATTGCAAGGAATCAAAAAAAAAAAAAGTAATATTCCCCCATTCCAAAATCTTATCTATTTTACTCAATAGATAGTTACATGCAATATACCGCCTTCGCATCAAAACTACAGGATGTTTTTTGTTAGAAGTGTGGTTTTCAAGAAGAAATTAAAACGCATATAATTTAATGTTATGGCCAAGAATTTAGCTTTATTATAAAGATAAGGATTTGCCATTATGTTTTAAAAACGATTTCGGGAACCGCGGCTGGTTCGAATAAATTCCAGCCGAGAGGCCCAATTTTTGACCACTTTTTGCAACAATTGGGGCCGTATGTATAACGCGCCGAATATTGTCTACCAAGGCGTCAATCGTCTCGGGCTTCATCTCTGCGTAGACAAGCGACTTCACATAACCCCACAAAAAATAGTCCAGCGGTGTTAAATCACACGATGTTGGAGGCCGCGCCACGAGCGCACGACGCGAGATAATGCGCTCACCAAAAGTTTCCCGGTAAATTCAATAAATTGATTGTTTCGTTGCCAGTATGGCATGTAGCGCCTTGTAGCGTCTTGTTGGAACAAAAGGTCGTCCACATCAACATCCTCCAATTCACAATTCAGGCACGAAAAAGTCATTAATCATGGCTTTATAGCATTCCCCATTGACTGTAACATTATGACCGGCTTCAACTTTGAAGAAATATGGACCAATGATTCTCTCTGCCCATAGAGTACACCAAACAGTGACAGGATTATGATCACTCTAAATGCAACAATTTTGCTTATTAACATACCCATTCAACCAAGCTTCATCGCTGAAGAAAATTTTCTTGTTGAAAATCGGGATCAGCCAACTCGTTTTGGGCCCATTCGCCGAACGATTTGCAAACGTTGTTCAGGAGTAAGTCTATTCATTATGAAATGACAAACCAAACTGAGCATAAATCAAGTGACAGCTGTCAAAAAGACCAAGTTCTACCCTCTAACTACAGTAAACACCAGTTAAACACTTCAGCTTAAGATGTCAAGCTTTTGAACTACTTTAGCGGAGAGGGCACTTAAAAGTGAAATTTTCTATGAATATTTTCAGCAAAAAGTAGCAAATTACAGGCACTTAAAAGGGGGAATGTACTTAAGAGAGATTTAAATACTTAACCGGGGCATATTTTTTTTTTTTTTTTTTGTAGTCAACGGACGGGGTACACTGAATGCAGAGCATTGTGTTGATTGGAAGGAAGATTGATAGGTGGGAGAAGGAAGGAGGGAGAATGAGAGAGGGAATGCAATCACAGGAGGCCGATAAAGAAATATTCTGCCATTGTATAAGTTAACACCCTGTACGCTGAAGTCGACAAGCCAATGACCGGCACGACTTTCCAGCTAAAATAAATTCAGGTACATCCGCTCCCACCAAATGTGCTGATCGAGCGGCTGGCTCGCGAAAGCGGACACAGCATAATCGGCAACACGTTGCACTTATGCCAATGCAAGCAGGGCTGCTGGACATTTTCGTCGCCTACATTATTTTAAGCTTAACTTTGTTTGATTAGTCTTAGTTTGAACTTCAATCAATAAAGTTTTAAAGGTCTAAAAAATTATTTTTTTTAGAAAAATAAATAAGTAATTATTCAACTTAAATATACTAGCATATCTCTTTCCAATACAAATTTACATTGCCTTCTTTTCTGTGATTCCCCAGTTACATCATTTTAAGTATGCAGTGTTTGCATGGGACTTTGTAAGCCCACTTTTTGAATAGAAATAGAAAATAGCCTTTGTTCAAACGGAAAGAGTCACTATAATAATACCGAAAGAATTTATTAAATCGGGTCAGTAGTTTCAAAGATTACCTAAGACAATCATACAAGCTTTACCAAATTACACTGTGCCACAAATTACAATTTTTAACAACGGACTGGCGATTTTAGATGTGTTCTAGAGTAATTTGAGATCGCTACGCTCGAATCAAAAAATAGTGTTTCGAGATAACGGTACATGGAATCAGAAAAACGATGTTGAAGAGACTGTACTAGCGCATCTTTAATTTGAGGTTTGTTGTCTATAAGGAAATTGTTTAGTACTCATAAAAAGGAAATTTTAGTGATCACAAAATCATTCCATCTACAACCCCAAACCCCACTTTTTGGCAGTTTTCTAAGCATAGTTTAGAATACTAGGCCAATGGGCTAAGCAAATGATAAATGTATTATTGTGTGTTTGGGAAGAAACATCAAAAAGGTATGGTTGGGTGGGCAGAATAACAACAATGTGCATAGAACGGGCAGATCAGGCGACCGTTTCAGAGCTCACCACTCCAATAAGATAAACTCTAACAATATAAACTTGTTAAAATTCGGAAATTTTTTTTTTCAAATTAACAAAACTAAATTTATTATTACACAGACCGTTTGACTACTATGACCGGTAGTTTCATTTAACAACGCTTCCACTACTAAGATGTTCAATTTATATACATAAACTAAATATAATATGTTTTCCACGATGCTGTACTCAAATAAATCCCTTTCGATGATTTCTCATTGCCTTGCCCATCTAGTCTATCCATTTTGACCTGCTTAGCCTCCATAACTTTGTTTACCGATAACGTTGCTATGGCTCGATAATCGGGGTCTTTACTGGAAATAGAAAATTTGCAGCGATAATTGCATGAGATATTTGAATCCATTTGAAGACGATATGTACAGCGAAACACTAGTAAGTAGATAAGAGTATTGTTTTACGCGTTAACAATAACATTTTTACAATAGCTTTACGAAAACTTATTAATATTCACAAAGAGTTCTCAAAAGCGCTTCAAGAATTCACAGCTAAATATATGATGTCATTCATTATACACAATCAATATAATCACCGATATATTCCTTGCCTTTGTTTAAGATTAAAAGCTTATTTTTTTCATTCACTTATCTGCAATTAACAATAAAACAAGAAAATAAAAACAAACTAAATTAAATGTTTGCTTTTTCTTATGACATTCGAAAAAGTGTAAGTGTAAACAAAAAACATGTGATTATTTGCAAGTGCATGCCTAGCATGTGGAAGAAAGAGATACCATATAATGTAGAGTGGCCATGTTGCCCATAGCTGGAGAGTTTATATTTTCATGAAGCGCTATATACATCTGATATAGTGTTATGGTCACACGAACAATAATGAAATTGAGATATGAAACGAAGCTTTCTTCTACAGAGTTAGTGACGCAATTCGTGCATGCATTTGAAACATATGGAAAGAAACATAAGGGAAATTATGGACACGAAACGAAGGCTGACAACACATGTGTGTTTTGTGGACTTTACACGGTCATCAATAATGACAATATTAGTTTGTCCAGTATTTTTAGCATCAATTCAATGATGCAGGACTTACACAATAAAAAAAAAATCAAAAATTTTTGAATTCCGTCAATAATTCGCATCACTCATCATTCCAAGTAATGAAAGGGTATTTTGCCTTACACGATCATTACAAATTTCAATATGTGTAAATTATATGATAATATCATGATAATATGATAATTAATAGGTGGTCGCTGTGGCGTAGTGGTGATGCGTGGGACTGCTATGCAGAGTGTCCGGGGTTCGAATCTCTGGACAGGCAAAATCAAAAAGTAGAAAAAATAATTTTTTTAAGCGGCACCACCTCTTGACATTGCAGGCAATGGCAAACCTACAAGAATAAAAATTGCCTATGAAACGCTTTTCACTTCACCGTTCGGATTCAGCTTTAAACTGTAGATCCCTCCATTCATGTACAAATATAACACGCATAACATGAGTGGATGCGAAAACCTCGGCCTAGGCCCTCCATGGGCTGTTGTGCCATTAAAAGTAAGTAAGTAAGTAAAGTAAGTAAAGTAAGTAAAGTAAGCAAAGTAAGTAAAGTAAGTAAAGTAAGTAAAGTAAGTAAAGTAAGTAAAGTAAGTAAAGTAAGTAAAGTAAGTAAAGTAAGTAAAGTAAGTAAAGTAAGTAAAGTAAAACCTACAAGTAAGTAAAGTAAGTAAGTAAATTAAGTAAGTAAAGTAAGTAAGTAAGTAAAGTAAGTAAGTAAAGTAAGTAAGTAAGTAAAGTAAGTAAGTAAAGTAATTAAGTAAAGTAAGTAAGTAAAGTAAGTAAGTAAAGTAAGTAAGTAAAATAAGTAAATTCAAAGTAAAAACTTGGAAAGAAATCAAAATGGATCAGCCTGCAAATGTTGTAATAATATTTTATACAAACACTGTTTTAAATTTTGTAAAATATCTGGATAAAATGTACAAACACAAAGTATTCTAATTTACTTACCATATATACTTTTTCTATTCTTATCTGAAGGTCCTCTTAATTTTTCATTTCCTTTGACAAAATTCTTAAAAAAAACCAAATTTTTCGTACTATTCACAATATTATGTATTTGAGTTATGGTAATACTGTTGACAGAAAAAATGTATAGGAGGTTACCTAATATTGAATGATAAATGAGTTGATATTACGAAAACAGGTTTTACACGATGGGAATAGTATTATGAAACTCGGACAAATTTAGGGAAGAGGAGAAAAATATCAGGGGTATAGAAAAAATCTCGAGCCGCATTTCGATGCAACTTTTTAACGTTTCTCTTTGTATTGTACAAGTTTGTAGCTTTAATAATATCTGTTTATTTTAAAACTCTCAGCGAGCTGATCGCGTCGAATAAAAATTATTTAGTGTTTGAATATTATTATTCATAATACTCGTATAATGGGCCAACAGTGAATCAAAAATTTATTTTCTTTTTGGTTAAAAAATAAAAACAACTAGCAAAGTTTCATGAGATTATTTATTAGGTGAGGTAAGTATAAAAGTTACATGAAAGTTCAAAAGAAAATTCCAAAACGTTTGATGGGACTCATCGTCTAAAAGAGGCTTTACTTAAGCAGCTAATTTTATTAACAGAAGTTTTATTTTCATTTGTGTACACGTTGGCGAAAGCATGAATATTTTTTGGAACAAAAGAAAAACCGCGGAATTGCAACATTTGCGGACATTTCGAACTATTTGCCATATATGTATATATTGCCATAGCATATTCTCACAAAAAGTCGTGTTCAAAAGTCGCATAAATTTTTGACCAATTCAACATTTTGCTCTTTGATGTTCTGTTCTCATCTCCTAAAAATGTATGAGTGAATGTGTCCCAATCGGAACAATTGGATTGTGGAACATTTAGCGTTGCGTCGTTATCAAATTTTTGTTGTTATTTTCGGCGCCATTCAACCGGTTCTTTCTTACTACTTACTTTTCTACCTTTCTCTTTCACACAGACTTTCGTGCTTGCACCATTGCAAATAGCCCCTAATAATTGTCTTCGTTAGAACATGGTAAAAAATATAAATTATTGAGAAAACAAGTGTATCACAAACTTTTCTCTTACCACTTTTTTGTTGTTCTAAATTGTGACGTTTTTCTTTTTATTATATAAAAACTTCTGCGTAAAAAATTAATTTCTCTTAACTTTATTATCCTGCTTCAGGCAGAACACCAACAGCCAGCGCCAAATGGCGCGTATCACCAACATCAACAGCAGGAAGACCAACAATAAGCCACCGAATAAAATGAGCATTGCGTCAATGTTGTGATATTGAATGAAGCTCAAGTCTAAGCCCGCGCAATGCATATACTTGGCACCCTGGTGGCGTGCCACATGCTCCACCCAGTAAACAGCCTTGTCGATTGGTTTCATTGGCTGGTCGCGGAACCTCACTGACATATCCTGCACCAAATTCCTATATGAACTATCAGCCAGAACTCGCTGTATGGCCGTCGTGAAAGCATCCGTTGACAGCGTCAAGTAATCCAGGATAATACCATAACCATTCAATTCAGCGCGTGCCATATTCAGAAATTGGTCACCAAAGATCGGTATGCCCACAAAAGGCTTACCGTGATAGATGGACTCAGTGGTGCTGAGCAGGCCGCCGTGCGTAATAAATAAACGCACATTCGGCTGTGCCAAGATATCATCCTGCGGGAACCAATCACTAATCAGAACATTCGCTGGTTTATTTGGCAAATTCGGTTCCTCGAACTTCCACAGCACACGTTGCTTCAGCCCACGGAATGTATTCAAAATCACTTCACGTTTTGCGAGCGGTAAATTCTTACTTTTCAGATTGGAACCCATTGAAAAATAAATGACGCCGTGTTCAGCTTCATCGATGAATTTCTGTATATTTTCGGGCAACGGTTCACGTTTCGGATTTATATGCATGCCACCGACTTCGATTTGATTTGGTACATAGGGCCGTGAAAAACTCAGCGAAATGTGTGAATTCAGCAGCACTAGAGCGGTGTTTTTCCGCAACTCATAGAATGATTGTTTGTTGTTTGAGAAATATTTATTGTAAATCGCCTCCTGCTGCGGCAAATAATACCAATCGAGTAGCATGCGCTCAAACGTGACGAAAGCTAAATTGGCAATGCGTTGCGGAAGGGTCATGTGGTCGGTGAAGCGCAGTAACGCATTCGGTACATATGAAGGCGGTGACGGCGAGCCAATCTTTTAAGCAGAGAATATGCCGAGAAGATTACAACCAGAGCGTAGTTAATGTAGAGCAATTTTCCAACTTACCATATCAGTATTCCACTGATGTGCCCCAAAAGTACCCAAGCCAATGAGTGACGCATTGAAATGTTCGCTCAGGCCAAAAAGAGCTTCTGATAGAAAGACTTCACATATAACGACATCGAATTTTTGATTACTTTTCATCAGCGCTTGCACTTCAGCTTCATTGAGCAGCGCTTCTGTTATTCTCAAGCCCATTTTATGGAAATCCACTACATTCGCTACTATGCTGCTTTCAACTTTATCCAATAAATTGGTCATGTCCTCTATAGACAAAGAAAACAATCAATGCAAAATTTAATGATAGTTATAGCTAAATTCATATTGAATAATTATTTATAAGTTATTGTGACTTGCATTTAATATAATAATAATTGACCACATGCAATAAATAAGAGAATATGCCGATTATTACCTAAGTAGTATCTCGTAACTCATATCTTATCTTCAGGCTACCACATATAGATTTACTGATTTGATTACATATAGATTTACTTTTGATTACTTGTTCATAAACAAGTTTATTGTTTGATTGTATTCCTTATTGGATTCACCAATGCGTTTGTGTATTTAGGAGGACTTGCTCCCAGTGCAATCTTTAGTTTTCTACGTAGATAACGAAAGTCTCGTTATTGTTTAAGTCTGGACATAATTGTTTCTTTGTTGCATTATAGCAAAAGACTGTACTCTCTTTTGGATGCGGTATTCTATGTACATGTCAAAAGTATGTATTCTACATAGAATTATACATTGTACCTAGACAATTTATATTGCATAATAACTATGAAATAGTCCACGATATTTCGATTTGGATAGTGACTTCATAACGAGGTTAAATGTAAAAAAATGCGAGTGAAATCGATAAATAACCCCACAGCCATTTCCAACCCATAAGTAGAACCCCCCTTACCAAATACACTTTTTTTATGAAATAGACTCTCCGTGATGCTAGAGGGTCAAAATGTAAGACCACCCTCCATTAATTTTCAACAGCCAACGTTTTTCCCCAACATATGTACTTATCCTCCATTTTCAACCATTAAGGTGCCCCTCATACAAAATTTCCTTTTTATGAAATAGGCTCCCCGTGCTTTCAGGGTCATGCTAGAGAGTCAAAATGTAAGAGCGATCTCTAATAATTTTCACTCTTCAAAATTTGTTTACAATATGCTCACCACCCATATCCGACCCTCAAGGGAGCTCCCATACAAAGTTGATAATTTTTCATGCTTCCAGGGTGATCTTAAAAGGGGCAAAATGTAACATCGACCTCCATTAATTTTCACTCTACAATATTTTTTTCATCAATATACTTACCCTCTTCCAAAATCATAATGGGGCTCCCATATAAAGTTGACATTTTTGTCAATATTAGTCTCGCGACAGGTGGGGAGACGCTGCTAGAGGGTTAAAATGTAAGATCGACATTTCTCCGAACAAACTTACCCGTCATCACAAAAAATATTGGCCATTGAAAATTAATGGATGTCGGTTTTACATTTTATAAGTAAACTGCTAGGGGCCACTCCATTAATGTACAAATATATGCGAAAAGCTCGGCCTAAGCCATCCATGGGCTGCTACTCCCACTCAAAGAAGAAAGAAGGGACGACTGCTGACCAGCGTTGGAATAATTGTCGGTTTTCCTCGCTGTTTTTACTTTTATTTTTAACTTTGACCTAGGTGCGACTTATCGTTAACCCACTCCTTCTTATTTTTGACTCACGCATTTTGTCATGAAACCTCACAAAATTAAGGGTATCCTAATTCCAATTTTAAGAAATTCCAAACAAAACTATTCCAATAGCTATTGTAAATTTATATTGCTTGGGTAAAACAATGAATTTTAGGTCTACATAACAATAATTTGGTCTGTAAGATGTTTTATTTATCCTCTTTAGACGTTGCTCTACATTACTTTCCTATTTGTATGGTATATGTAGTGTAGACAATATTTTGTTTTTCTTTTAATGGCACAACAGCCATGGAGGGCCTAGGCAGAGCTTTTCGCATCCACTCATGTTGTGCGTGTTATGTAAGTCTATGTAAATAACGAAGAAGTATAAAAATAAGTTGATTCTATTCTATTAAAAATATTGTATACACTTTTTATATTTTCTACATAAAAATGTAAACTTCTACAAAAGAGCTACATATATTTTTTGCACATCATTGTTTTCCCCAGATACTGTAATTACATAACAGCGTATGACAATGCAGATTTTTAAGTGATTATTTATGAATATTTTTATCATAATAAATATTTACAGTCATCAGAGCGTTGTTGCTAATTTCCGATGGCTTTTTAAGTAGCAAATTCAGAAGGAGATTAATTACTATTTTAGTGGCGTAATCATGAAAGACTAAGAGAGAGAGGCAGGCAGAACCGTAAGGTGTTCGCTCTGCCTGTCTTCTTTACTACCTTATCATACTTTTGTACCTGTCTCCCTCGCACAGTCATTCATGCTTGCGCCTGTGTAAACAACCACTTAAAGTGTGAGTGAAAAGTTAGTTAACAGCAAACTAAATTAATAAATTGTGAAAAGGAAGGGATCTAACTCTTCTGTTATGATAAATAAATTCACAAAAAAATAACTAAAAGAGATTTACTTTACATAAAATTTAACTGAGGAACTTTGCCTTTTATACAAGGTTGACCAAATGAGGCGCAGGAAAGTAAACGTCAATTTGACAGGGACGCCATGTTTGTTTTCTGTCATCTTTATGTCATTTTGTTAGTTAAATGTTTGCGATTTATCGCTATGGAGTCGTATTCGATTAGATGGATGAATGGATGTGAAGAAGGCAGAGAATCTGACCTACAAGTGCAGGACAGTTCCTCAAGCAATCAGGCTATGTAGCCCATTGTACTTAAGGCCTAGGAAAAGAAGAAGGGGTGACAGCAAGTAAGGAGTTAGAGAAAAAGAGGGAAAAAGATGAAAAAGGGGTTATAGGGGACTACGTTCTCTTCCGAATTCTCTCACAAATCTCAGAACTTCGCAGAAGGGGAAGGAGTGAACTTTGTCCATTCCTGTGACATCGAAACCCAAAATGCAGCATCTTGTTCTGGCAAAGGCGAGACATGTGCAGAGAAAATGCTCTGTGCTGTCCACCTCCTCCAGACAAGATGTGCAGGTCGGGTCCTCGGTGATGCTGATGGTGGTCATATGTTGGCCCCGTGGATTATGTCCTGTGATGAGTCCCACCATCCGGCGAAGGTCTTTCCTTCCTAATTTAAGAAGGAATTCTGCTGCCTTCCTGTTTGGACAAATCACAAAACACTTGGCTACAGATGTCCAGATTGAACCAGCATCTCTTATGTAAATCATTAGCATGAGATTTTATCCAATGCATGGCACCTGCCAAACTGGTCCCGACTATTGGCTGTGGTCCTAAAGGCATCCTCTTTGATCCACAGTTGGCCAACTCGTCGGCTTTCTCATTCCCAGGAACTCCACAGTTCCCAGGCACCCAGATAAGATGGAGCTGATTCAGTCTTGCGACTGATCTAAGTTTTCTCTCACACTCTTGGACAATCTTTGAAGTAATTCTCGCGTTCTCCAGAGCCTTAAGTGCAGCCTGAACGTCGCTACAGACACCTATACGTTTCCCGCGCCATTTTCTTTCAATTAAAAGATTCGATTGAATACCGCATTCAGGTTATTAAAGAACACTTCAGAAATGGTGAAAAAATAAAAAACACATTTCGCGCACTTCAACGAATTGCAAGGTTTTTTCGAAAATCGCTTAATTTCGCGTAGAGGAAATGTGAATTGGCCTGCAAGATCATGCGATTTAACACAATTGGACTTCTGTTTATGGGGATTTTTGAAAAGCAAAGCCAGCCAATATTAAGGATCTAAAAAGCAACATCATAACCAAGATAAATGCCATACAATAACATTTTCCCTATTGGAAGATGTCATCGAAAATTTTGCCCATCGAATCGACGTATGTAAAACTAGTCGTGGCGAACATTTGAGTGATATCATTTTCCATACATAAATGGCATTGATGAACCTTCCAACAAAAAAGGACCCAGCTTGATTCAAAAATAAGATTTTATAGTTTTAATTTGCGTTTACTTTCCAGCGCCTCATTTGGTCAGCCCTTTCCTGGGCCTCATTTGGCAGATACGTTTCCTTAATTTGCATTTAATATTTACAAAAACCAATAATTAGAGAAATCATATGTGATAATTGAGATAATAAATATAAAATATTTATAATTTTATTATAAATTGTAAAAAAATAAACAAGCATTTAAAAGTCAAGTTGCTAATTATCGAAACTAATCACGGATACTAGTTTCATCTGTTTTACTAAATAACGTTTAGAAATTATTATTATTTTTCAACAAAATATAGTATAGAATTATCTACTTTTAAGTTACATGAAAAATACCAAATTTTTGTTGTACAGTGTACTTCTAAACTTGAATTAATTAAAGGGTTATAATTAATGTGCGTACTTACTTTCCATAAATTTCTGTATCGATGGCAGCGGCACATCGTGATAGTTCTTCATTGGTTTCTTTAAAGGAAACGGTGAAACTACGGTGACGTCATGCCCTCTACGTGCCAATTCCTTCATCAGCGCCGAACCGACAATATGGTGCGAACGCGCCGCCGTATTTAAAATACAAAGATATCTATAAGCCGATGCGAATGAGAGGCACAGCGTTGTGACAACAACGAATACCAGTGACCGACGCGTTGAAAATAGCATGTTTATCTTTTTGCTTCTTGTTTGAATTAATTAATGCAATAATTTTGCAATTGCCTCAAGTTCGCAGCGCACAATCAACTGAAAATTAAACGCAAACTTTTCATCAATGCAGTTGAGCATCAACTGAATGCAATTGCAAAAGTATTTGGCGCTGTTGCCGGTGCAACGATGCAACGATGACGACGGCGATGGCGAATCTAGTAAAAGCTTTCAATCGACTGATAATGATACAAAATTAAAAACGAAAAAAGTAATCGAATGCACTTTGAATTAGTAAGTGCAATTAATAGCAAATACAAAACTTGAATGTTCGCGCGTACGTGCGAAGCATGCACTAATCACCACTAATAATGTGGGCATACCTACTGACATACATACATACATACTCGTACAGAAGTACAGAGGAGTATGCTCGTATAAATATACGAATGGATATGTGTATGTATATATGTATGTATGTATAAGCAGTGTTTAGCTTTAAATAGTCATGTGGCGCAGCAGAAGCATTACTGCGCCACGAATTAAAATCTGTCGATATTTTATTTGTAGTGGCAACACTGTCTTACAATATACACTGGCGGTCACGAAAATCGCACCACTTTCAACACATTTTTAATATGTAAAAATTTGGGTAATTTACTTAAATTTTCTTGCTACTATAAAGGGGATTTCCCGGTTTAAATTATTCCGAATGTGTTGACAACAGAAATTAGTTATTCTAGTGCATTTGTTTAACGCAGAAGGGTTTTTTGTGAAATAAGTGCAGTAATAAGTGCAAAATATAAGCAGCTGACACATGAAAAAAAAAGTCGCTGTACTTACATTAGTGGACCAAGAACTTTCCTAGCGGAAAATTTCTGAAAAATTGGGTTGCTCACATTCCCCAATTGTCCGTTTTTAAAACAAAAAGAATACTATGGAGTCCGTGGAGAGGAAGTTAGCTTCCCGAAGCGTGAACAATGGAGCAATCCAGAGGTCGTGCTGGAGAATCTGACGGATATCTTCTTCACTGACGGATCCAAGAACGATGAAGGTACTAGAGCTGGATGGCACTTAAACGAAGTTGTCAATTGCTACTATTGCTTGGGTGGGTTGGCAACTGTCTTCCAGACAGAAGTTTTCGCCATCTTTAAAGTAGCGGAATGGATAATTAAAAGAAAATGGCGCGGGAAACGTATAAGTGTCTGTAGAGACAGTCAGGCTGCACTTAATGCTCTGGAGAACGCGAGAATTACTTCAAAGATTGTCCAAGAGTGTAAGAGGAAACATTGATCAGTCGCAAGACTGAATCAGCTCCATCTTATCTGGGTTCCTGGGCACTGTGGAGTTCCTGGGAATGAGAAAGCCGACGAGTTGACTTTGGGACCACAGCCAATAGTCGGGACCAGTTTGGCAGGTGCCATGCATTGGATAAAATCTCATGCTAATGATTTACATAAGAGACACTGGTCCAGTCTAAACATCTGTAACCGTTTCCGAAAAGGAAGGCAGCCGAATTCCTTCTTAAATTAGGAAGGAAGGACCTGCGCCGGTTGGTGGGACTCATCACAGGGCATAATCCATGGGGCCAACATATGACCACCATCAACATCACCGTGGACCCGACCTGCACATCTTGTCTGGAGGAGGTGGACAGCACAGAGCATTTTCTCTGCACATGTTCCGACTTTGCCTGCCGGAACGAGAGGGCGCATTTTGGGTTTCGATGTCACAGGAATGGATAAAGTTCACTCCTTCCACTTCTGCGATCTTCTGAGATTTGTGAGAGAATCCGGAAAATTTGCGGAAGAGAACGTAGTCCCCCTATAACCCCTTTTTCAACTTTTTCCCTCTTTTTCTCGAACCCCTTACTTGCTGTCACCCCTTCTTCTTTTCCTAAACCTTAAGTACAATGGCCTACATAGCTTGAGTGCTTGAGTAGGTCAGGTTCTCGGCCTTCTTTACATCCATCCATCCATCCCTGGAGAAGAAAAAAGGATCTGGTCGAAAACGTGCAACCAGTAATAGAATTGATTTACTTTACTTTACTTTTAATGGCACAACAGCCCATGGAGGGCCTAGGACGAGCTTTTCGCATCCACTCATATTGTGCATGTTATATTTGTACATGAATGGAAGGGACCTACAGTTTAATGCCGAATCCGAACGGCGAAGTGAATAGATTTTCATAGCAATTTGTATTCTTGTAGGTTTGCCATTGCCTGCCAAGAGGTGGTGCCGTTAGAAAAATTATTTTTTTTTACTTTTTGATTTTTCGATTTTGCCTGTGTCGAGATTTGGGCCCCGGACACTCTGCGCAGCAGTCCAACGCATTACCACTACGCCACAGCGACCACAGAATTGATAGCCTTATAAAAAATATTAGCACAAAGGATCGGATCGATTTAAAAGTGCAGTAACTATTCGGGCCGAGCTAGAAATCTATCATTGCGTAAATATTAGTGTAGAAACTGTAAGCAGGAGACTGCAAGAAGCTGGTTTATATGGAAGGCGTCCTGCAAAAAAGCCATTGTTGACTGAAAAAATGAGAAAAGCGCGTCTAGCTTGGGCCAAAAACTATAAAAACTGGACACTGGAGCAGTGGCGAAATGTCATCTAGCCTGATGAAAGGAAATTTAACCTGCTATGCGCCGATAATTTGCCGTACGTGCGCCGTTTCAATGGTGAACGTTATAAAGAAAACTGTATTGTAAAAACAGTGAAATTCCCACAGAGCCAGATGATTTGGGTATACTTTTCCAACTACGAACGTGGTCCTTTGTACTTTTTAGAAGGAAATATGAATGATGAAAAATATGGGCAAGTCATAAAGGAAAACTTAGTGCCAGCTCTTGAAGAGCATTTATCCTCCTGCAGTATGAACGCAATTTTGCAGGACGATTCTGCGCCTTTGCCACCATGCAAAATCGGTAAATTTTGCATGCTATCTTTTATTTGATTCTTACAGAATGTAAAATTAAAAACAGAACAATTAAAAATAAAATCCTTATTTTACAGCGTGAAAAAATATTCACGGACATCGGAATTTCACGCCTGACTTGGCCGGGAAACTCGCCCGATTTGAATCCTATCGAGCATTTATGGCATATTATGAAGCGCAAAGTTGCTGACCAGAAGCCCGAAAATAAGAAAAAAAAATTATTTTAGCATTAAATAACGTTTGGTATGAAGTTATTACTAAAGATAACCTACAAATTTTGGTTGATTCGATGCCGTCAAGGATAATGGGTGTAATACGGGCTAAAGGAGGACAACATCCTACTGATATATTTTTTTTATAGCTTGATGTTAGTTCCTGAAAACGACTTTAAAGACTAATAGATATTGTTTAGTTTTGAATATTACTTATAAAAATACACATTACATTTTCTTAAAAATTTCGACCTTTTCTTGTATTTAAGTTTTTGTCAAAAATAATTCGTTTTTGAGCTCCAGTAATATTTTTCCGTTCTTACACTTTGCATAATTTTAATATCATAATAATATTTGAAAAAAAAAAAAAAAATATTCCCCAACATAAAAATCAATATTTTCGTATTTTCATGTTATTTTGGGCTGGTGCGGTTATCGTGACCCCCAGTGTAGATCTCATTACACTTGACTCTCGCTTCGTGCTGTCAACTAAATACGTACAGTTGGTATGATAAAATCAATCTCAATATCGAATTTAAGATTCTTCAAAATTTATGCAACCACTGCATTCACGAAAATGAAAACCATTGTTTATTGTCCTTTTCCTCACTACTTATTTGCTAAGGAACATCACGAGCCAAAAAATTTTTCAGAAATCAGTGGCGTAGATGGGATTTTTTAGTGTTGCTGAACGTAAACCGAAGGAGTTTTCAGAAATTTTTTAAATTTTACATACTAATAATAGAGGTCACACCCTGTTTGCCTGTCACGGTGACCTTTTTCAGTAAAAAAAAAACATTTTTAACAAACAAAATAACTTTTGAAGAGAAACTTCTTATGGCAGCGTACTGAAATCTGGATTGGCAACTTTTTGTGTGTCGAATTATTAATTCTTTTTTTCGGCTCTCAATGCATACTCGTACATCACAAAATTACAACAAACTCATTTCTCTTACTCTCTTTATTGAGTTTCTATTACGTTGTAACACATAGAGAGGTGTGGAGTGAAACGGCGCAAACAAGAGAGGGAGTAAAGAAAATCAGGTTCTGCAAGAACAACATGAACAGCACTCTCTCTCTCTCTCTCTCTCATATTTATGTATTTGCACTAAAGCAATTTCTCGCAAAAACAACACGACAGTAAAACAGTAAACAGTAAATTCTTCCAACGTCAATCAATCGCTAATATGAAAATTATTCGATTGTTCGGAATTGACCGATTGATAAGTTTCACTTCTGCCGCAAGTTTTTAAACCCTAAAAAATATTTTTTGTACTTCCTACATACAATCAATTTGTTTATTTTTTTACGTAAGAAATTGAAATTTTTTTTAATTTTTGACAAGAATGGCAGAATTTTATTGTTTGAGTGCCCCCGTGGTCGCTGTGGTGTAGTGGTAAAGCGTTGGACTGCTACGCAGAGTGTCCCAGGTTAAAATCTCGGCATAGGCAAAATCAAAAAGTAGAAAAAACAATTTTTGTACACGGCACCACCACCACCTCTTGGCAGGCAATGGCAAACCTACAAGAGTAAAAATTGCCTATGAAAAGATTTTCACTTCTCCCTTCGGATTCGGCATTAAACTGTAGCTCCCTTCCATTCATGTACAAATATTACACGCTCAACATGAGTCGATGCGAAAAGCTCGGCCTAGGCCCTCCATGGGCTGTTGTGCCATTAAAAGTAAAAAAAAGTAAAGTACCCCCGCAATTTTTTTTACTAGTAGGAATATCTTTCCCGCAGCACGATTGTTACCTTTACTAACTGTTTATTGTGTAGGACCGTGTTAATAATGTTCCTCTTCCAAATACCCAGAAATGGTAGTTAAGGGGGGTAAAAAATGTTTGTGTTAACACGCTGCTCTTAGCTACAAAGGACGACATCCTATCATCCTTCCATAGAATTAGCGCTATTGCATTCTATACCAGGTGCAAAAGTACAGAAACCGGTAATGACATCTCTGTGTCGCTAGGTAAAACTATACACTCTGTCAAACCAAATCATTGGCGCCATTTCTTCGCATTTAGTTCTTACTTACTTACTTATCTGGCGCTACAACCGATGATCGGTCTTGGCCGCCTCCACAAAGCTTCGCCAGTCACTTCTGCTATGCGCGCGCTGGCGCCAGTTGATAAGGCCAAGTGCAGTCAGGTTGCCCTGCACCTGGTCTTTCCAACGGAGATTAGGACGTCCCCTTCTGCGTTGCGTGTTCCTCCACCGTCGTTCGAATAAAACACCCTTCTAGCCGGAGCGCTTTCTTCCATTCGCTCAACATGACCCAGCCAGCGAAGCCGCTGGAGTTTTATACGCTTGACTATGTCAGTGTCGGCGTACAGCTCATACAGCTCATCTTATTCGATACACGTCGTCCACGCATACTGGACCGTAGATCTTACGGAGTATCTTCCTCTCGAACGCTCCTAACAGCCAACAACCTCTCATCATTGATGGTCAATGTCCACGTCTCTGCGCCATACATTAGGACGGGAAGGATGAGGGACTTATAGAGCGTTATTTTCGTCGGTCGAGAGAGGGCTCTACTTCTCAATTGCCTACTGAGCCCGTACTGCAGTCGACCTATTGGCAAGAGTTAGTCTCCGCTTGATCTCAAGGCTGACATCATTGTTGGTGTTTATGCTGGATCCTAGATATACAAAATCCTTGACGACTTCAAAAGTGTAGTTGTCAACAGTGACATTTTGTCCAAGACGCCGTGACTCTTTGTTTGTTGACACAAGGTATTTCGTTTTGTCCTCGTTCACCACTAGACCTACACGACGAGACTCCCTTTCCAGGTTGGAGAATGCTGCACTGACTGCTCGAGCGTTTTTGCCAATGATCATCGCATTTAGTTCTGTCAACAATATTCAGTTCATAAACAATTAAGTTTCATACAACAACATTTTCTTTTCGCTTTTTCGCGTAAAAATGTCGAATTTTGTGCCAAACTTCAAACTATGATGTGCCGACATCATTGATTTTCTGTTTCCAATTGAAGAAATCTGCTTTGGAATCTCATCGAATGCTTGTGGAATGCTGGCTTACGGCCAGCACGCTCTAGGCAAAGCACAGTGCAACGAGTGGTTCAATAAGTTGAAAACTGGAAAACTTTGATATGAGAAACGAAGAACGTGGAAAACCACGAAGAAAAAGTTTGCAGATGCCGAATTGCAAGCTTTACTCGATGAGGATGAGGATGAGGCTGATGGTCAAACGCAAGAACAACTTGTAGAACAATTATGGTACGATAAATGTGATCCAATAATGCATTTCTCAATGTTTAAAAGCCATGGGATTGATTTTGAAGGTGGGAAGAGAGAAAGATGTGTGCCGCATGAATTGACTGAAAGACAGCAAGAAAATCGTAAAACCAACTGTGAAATGTTGCTCGCCAGGTACAAAAGAAAGTAATATCTTCATCGAATTGTTACTGGCGATGGATCTGGAAAATTGATCTTTTTCGAGAATCCCAAACGTAAACGATCATATGTTAAGCCCGGTACACCGACCAAATCGTTTCGGAAAGAAGACAATGCTCTGTGTTTTCTGGGATCAGCGAGATGTTATCTGGTTTGACCTTCTGAAACCAGGTGAAACAGTTACTGGTCACCGCTGTGGCCGATCTGAACCGTTTGAACCGTGCTTTGCGCCAAAAACGTCCAAAATATATCAAGCTAGGCAACACAAAGTGATTTTTCATGATGACAATGCACCATCACATCAAATAAAACAGACTCGGGAATTGGTTCAGCTGGGAAACGCTCCCTCCCCCTTGCGGCTTATTCACCACACTTGGCTCCATCTGACTACCACTTATTTTCATCAATTAGGCACGCGGGCACGCACTTGCGGGGCAGGACTTCAATTCGTACGAAAATGTGAAAAATACCTCGATGACTGGTTAGACTCAAAAAACGTACAGTTTTTTTTTTGGCGAGGCAGTCACAAATTGGCAGAGAGATGGGAAAAATGTTTAGCTAGCAATGGCATTACTAGGAAGATTGAATGTATAACCATTTTACTTAAATAAACGTGTATTTTCTTAAAAAATTTATCGGTTTCATACTTGTACACCTGGTGTTTGGAGTTTCTCCACAATATGCTCCTCCATGCAGAAGTCAGTCTCATGCTTCGCATGTTGATCTAAGAATAATTCATTCTTCGCCTAAAATTAAAAATCAGAAAATTAATTTTCCAATGCAAAGCTTGTCTAAAGGCGGACAATGCGGACCCTAATTATGGCTGCTTTGCCCCCTGGGCGCTATATCACAGTGCGCTATATCACAGTAACACAGTGTTCTCCTACTAATCTGTACATCTTGCAACACAGCTCAATCCGCAGTGGGGATGATGGCTGCTCTCGGTAAGGAGAGTAATGTTCGGCAATGTAAACCCAACGACCAGCGCAGTCTCGAGACGTCCCACTATCGACGTCAGATGGTCAAGGAGTTGTTAGGTGACGTTATAAGAATCATGCAGCGCTTCGCGGAGGCAATTGATTTTGCACCCGTGCAAGGGGGCCGGGATGTTTAAGCCACCATAATGCACCTTTTCTTTCCTATTATTTTTCTCTATCCTTACTACTTTTTGTGTTATTCTTTTCTTTCTATTTCTCTTCTTGGTTCTTCTCTAAAACATATTCAAACCGTTCGGTTGCGCTCTTCCCATTTATTCCTGCTAAATTCTGCCAGAGTTTTTCCTACACTGGGTAAATATTTATGTGCAAATATTCGTGTGTGTAGGCCTGCCTCCTGCCCGGACTTTTAAAATCCTGAACTACATATTCTCTGTTTAATTACATTTACCATACAACAACATTGCATTTCCACGAATATTTTTGTGTGAAACTACAAGAGGAACAACTATGTGTGCGTGTGTGTGTGTGTGTTTGTGTGTATGCGTCTGTGCGTTTATTCTTGCAACAAATTCCCGTTCCCGTTCAATACAAATTGCTGCTGCTCATGAATTTCTGATTGGGGATTATTTGCCATCGCAATCGGTTTATTTTGTATGTAATCGATGCTGTTGGTGTTATTGTGATTGTTGTTGTAATATATTTGTATGCGTGTTGTTGCACCAGTAAATTATTGCACGAAACCATGCAATTTTATTGAAAACACTAATTTTCTATTTCTTTGTTCACGAAACATAAATTGCCAAAAAAAAATAAAAAAAATTTGTATTCGTTTTAACCCTCTAGTTGCCAAATTTTTGATTGACCCAAAAAAAATTATAATTGATAAAAGTCGATGTAAAAAGCACAGACCTATTCTCAAAAACTTGAAAAAATTTATTGGCGTGGAGTTATGAAGTCGGGAAGTTGCGAAGTCGGGATCCCTCAAGAGCAATTGTGGTTGTTTGAGCCTGTTGGCAATTTTTTTTTTTGGAATGATTAAACATTTTAGACTGTTTTATATACCGTTAGTAGCAAGGGTAGTATTTGATTTTAAACCAAAATTCTTAGATTCTTAAACTCTATCTTAGATTTTCGAACATTATTCGAACTTTGATTGCTTCCAGCGGCTGTAATAAACATCGCAGCTCATAGCCGAAGCATTTTCATGAAAGTTTGAGAAGTTCACTATACAATATGATAAAGTGTACCTCCGGACTACTGTTCTGGTGGTTAAAACATTCCGTTTTGCTGACGTCTGTCTAGAGGCCTGCTTGCGAACGAACTACAGGGTTAATTCTTTAGTTTCAGTTTGCTCAAATTTAACAATTCCGCAAAGATTTTACAAGAACATATTTATTTGGTTGTCTGGAAGCCGTCATTCAAAACTGAAAAGGTTAATTGACATTTTTAAGTTTTTGCTATGATTTATTGACATAAAAGTGATGCACTACACATTTTCCAGCTACACATTTGGCAACAATAGCCGAGCGCTTTAACATCCAAGCATTAACAACATCAGTGTCAGCGTCACTGTCAGTGTCAGCGTCAGAGTCAACAGCGAGAGACAGCGGCAACTTTAACATCTGCTGCTGCTGCTGCTGCTGCTGTCACTGTTGCAATGGCAATATCTTAATAGGTAACTGTCATCAACGAGAAGTTAAAATTGTGCATTAAGAGCACAAGAGTGAAAAGAGAGAAAACGATGAAGTTAAAGCAGAGAATAATAAAAGAGAATAACTGATTGCAATGTACCATAAGTTTATGGGATGAGTCTGTGACGACAACAACAATACCAAAACCAACGAATGATAGCAATAATAAAATAAAAATTGCCATAAAAGAAAACGTTGACAATGGTAATGAGAAGAACAACAACAACAACAACAACAACAACAACAACAACAACAACAACAACAACAACAACAACAACAACAACAACAACAACAACAACAACAACAACAACAACAACAACAACAACAACAACAACAACAACAACAACAACAACCACGACAACAACAACAACAACAACAACAACAACCACAACCACAACAACAACAACAATAAATGTGAAAACCTTTCCACCATACACTGCCTTACCTAACAAAAGCCCTAACATCAAAAATTTAAAAAATCCAATTTTTCCATGTTTACTTAAAATTTTGGAACCATGCACAAAAAAATTTATATAATTTTCCTCTAATTTTAAATTACAATATTTTTTGAAAACAATACTAAAAATATTAAAGTTTCATAATGTATTTTTTTTCTTCTCCTGGAAAATTTGAAAAATACGTATTAGGGCTTTTGCAAATTAAGGCAACGATATGAATGTGAGCATGTGTAGCCATGCACATTGATGTTGATCAGCATATGCTGGTTGCATAGGGCTGGTATAACAGTGAAGGGATGCATGCCCCCGCAAAAGGTCGCAGCTCAAATGAAAAGGAGAACAAAATTTTCAACAATCGCCCACCGACAGCTGCTGTCAATTTTCATTAAGCTTAAAGTGAGCGTGAAAGAAAAAAAGTAGAAAATTAAAAATCACACGGACAATAATCAAAGCATTTTGAGCGACGTTGACCACAAGTGACGGGCAGCATTGTATTCCTAGTAAATTCCTTCAAGCTTAACTAATATCAGCGCTTCATGACGTAATAATTATATTTTATTTATTTACTTAATATAAGTGGCTTTCAAAGTAAATTTTCACAAAATTTTATGTGGCAGCTCGCGTCATACTAATTCGACTTGAATGTCACTTATCAGCAAACCAACTAGTTCACTCTTTCTCCACTCTCACTCTTTCTCCCCTCTCTCTCTCTCCCTCCTCTCCCTCTCCCCTCTCTCTGTCTCTCCCCTTCTCTCCCTCCTCTCATTATCGATACTTGCATTTTTCTTATTAGCAAACCAACGAGTTCACTCTTTCTCTCCTTTCTCTCTCTCGCTCTCCCTCTCTCCTCTCATTATCGATACTTGCATTTCTCTTAATAGCAAACCAACGAGTTAGTTCACTCTCTTTCTTTCTCTTTATCGATATTGGTCTCTTCGATGAGGTGCCAACTCTCACTTTCTCTTTCAGTCTAAGCTATAGTTTAGTTAATTCCAATGCTTCTCAAACTTTGCCCAGTGGTGCTTCACAAGTAAATAATTTACGTTTTGAAATTGCATAATTGCAACTAACTATTTACAAAAAAAAAAAACAACAACAACAAAGAAAGAAACATTTGAAATGAAAATTGCAATTTGATAAATCTGTCAAATGTCTTAACTTCTACATCCATTAAAAAGTTACATAAGTAAATGATTTCCCTTTTCAATTTCGATTTTTCTTTCCACACCTACACAAAATCCCTTTTTGTGAATAGATTTTTCGATTGAACAGCAATTCTCAAAGTAAGAGTGTACATGAGTGAGGAAGAAAATATGAAAATGTTAGTAACAATTGAGAGAAAGTAAAAATCTTTGCACGTCTCTCATTCTCCAACTGTGTGGGTACATGCTCATTCACTCATTCTTCAACGCATCAACTTATCTGTGAAGAGAGCATGTGTGTGTGAGTGGGTGCATGCCTAAAATACTCTCTTTTAAATGAATGGACAACGAAAATGACAGCCACAAAATTGATATTACAGCAAAAATTCTACAGTAGTTTTTAGTTGAAGTTTTCTTTTTTCGTCAAATGCAGGCTCCAGTACACACACAAACACAAATGCATGCATACTGCACGACAACA
Source organism: Palloptera scutellata (assembly GCA_958295655.1). Classification (NCBI taxonomy): domain Eukaryota; kingdom Metazoa; phylum Arthropoda; class Insecta; order Diptera; family Pallopteridae; genus Palloptera; species Palloptera scutellata. The sequence continues at coordinate 72,158,323 of OY282450.1, forward strand.
TATCAACGGGAAGTGGCAGTATGAAGCAAAAGCATTTTACTGCACAATCAATATGGTAATGTCGTTGTTATAAAGTACATACATACATACATACATACATACATACATACATACATACACACGCACATACATACATGCATACATACATACATACATACATACATACATGCATACATACATACACACATACATACATGCATACATACATACACACATACATACATACATACATACATACATACCTACATACATACATACATACATACATACATGCATACATACATACATACATACATACATACATACATACATACATACATACATACATACATACATACATACATACATACATACATACATACGTACATACATACATACATACATACATACATACATACATACATACATACATACTCTATACAATGTTCACATCATCTAATTGAAAACGATGTGTCCTGTGTCTGTTTTGCACTGTGTAAGTATGTGTTCAAGTGTATGTACCATATGTAAGTATGTGTGTATTTGTGTGCCAATGTACATATGTGTCACAATGATTATACATATGTATGTACTAAGGTGAAGTGAATGCAACATTTTTGCTCTCTGCCATTCAGCCATGGCTAAGAATAGAGTACGGATTGGTTGCTACCAAATTGATTGCTAATAATTTTCGAGTATTATCTTGCATATTACGAGTATGTCTTTTGTGTCCAAAATAGACAATTCTAGTTTATCATGCTGCACACGAGTACTAGCAAAATCATCTAAACAAACTGAATTGTATTTTACAATAGTTAGCATTCAGTTTTGAGCATTCATTTCCCCTCGAATTTGTTGAATAAATGAACTTAAAATTCCACATAGTTTTCTTTTTTATCTATTTTGGATTTTAAATGAAAATGAATGAAAATGAGTTGGAAACGATTTCAGTAATGCGATTCGGTACAAGCACTTTACTCATACTCGTGCAAGGAGACGCTCTTTGGTATACTCTTTGCCAGGCACTGAAACTCATTGCGCTTCTTTCGAGTCTCTGCATTGAAATCGGTTTTATTTGCACACATAGCATGCCCACACGCATATTGTATGTATGTGTGAATGTGCGTACAGGGTGTGCCATCTTTTATGTCGGTATGTAAATATTGAATAGCTTAAACGAAAAACAACCGATTTCCATACATGAGGCATTTTTATTTAATTTGATTCTTTACAATTTATTTGGATTAGTTTTTGAATACAACATCAATCAAGTGGCCTTGGCAACAGCTCTATAAGTCCCTCATCCTTCCTGTCCTAATGTATGTTGCAGAGACGTGGACAATGACCACCAATATTGAGAGGTTGTTAGGAGAATTCGAGATAAAGATACTCCGTAAGATCCATGGTCCAATATGCGTGGACGACGTGTACCGGATGACAAACTCAAGCTTATAAATATTCAGCGGCTTCGCTGGCTGGGTCATGTGGAGCGAATGGAAGAATGCGCTTCGGCTAGAAACCACAGTGGAGGAGCACGCAGAAGAGGACGTTCTAATATCGGTGGGAAAGACCAGGTACAGGGCGACTTTACTGCACTGGGCCTTATGCGTGTATAGCAGATGCGATGGCGAAGCTTAATCGAGGCGGACAAGACCAATCATCGGTTGTAGTGCCCGGCAAGTATGGTAAGTAAGTTATTTTATTATCAATTACATCTTTAATGACATAGTCAAGCTCATGAGTGAATGGAAAATGGTGCTCCAACTAAAAAGGTGTTTTATTCGAGCCACGGTGGAGGAACACGCAGAAGAGGACGTCCTAATCTCCATTGGAAAGACCAGGTACATGGCCACCTGACTGCACTAGGCCTTATCAACTGACTCCAGCGCACGCATAACAGAGGCGACTGGTGAAGCTTTATAGAGGCGGCCGGCAACCTGACTGCACTTGGCCTTATCAACTGGCGAAGCTTCATAGAGGCAGTCAAGACCGATCATCGGTTGTAGTGTCAGCTAAGTAAGTAAGTACGTGGCCGCCGTTATTTACCAAAGCAAAATGTGTCCTTTTTATCCAGGGAATTTTCGTTGCAGAAACTGCATTGTTTCATTTGCAGTATGGCATGCCGCACCGTCTTGTTGAAACCAGTAACAGTCCACAGAACTTTATCACACATCTGTGGGCAGACATAATCTAACCATAACATCCACCGATATCGATTCCCATCGACTGTTTCGCCTTCTTTGAATAAAAATTTCCCAATGCAATGGTGTTGGTCATGCAATGTTGTTTCATAGATCTCGTGTGGATTCTTCGTTCCCCAAATACGGCATTTTGTTCGTTAACAGCGGCAGTGTGTGTGAAATGGGCGTCGTCGGTCAAAATCACCTTCCAATAATCAGGTTCAGTGTCAACCATTCAAGCGATGTGATCGGTCTGTGGGCAATCCTCTTTGAGTCAGTTACACTTTATACAGTTCCACAAGGGAAAATCATCCTTCAAAATGCGCCACAAGGTGGTTCCACTGACGCCATACTGCTCAGGGCGGTGACGATACGACACATGTGGGTTCTCGGCAACACTCTTTCCTACCGCTTCGACCAGTTCATTGGAAAGTCTTGGTCGTTGATGAGCGGCGTTTCGACGATCTCCCACGCTCAACAAAATTCGACACCAAACGGCGAATAGGGTTCGTGCTTGTTGGCTACGATATTTTCGACGATATGCACGCGTTAAGTTAACACACAACTAAACGACTATTTTCAATGTACAGCGTCAATATTTCAACGAGTTGTTTCGGTTTGAAGCGATTCATGGTTGAAATTGCACTGAATTGACGTTTCAAAAACACGTTTACTCAAGCCAATCGGTTGATAAATGTTAAAATTATTCAATGTTTACATACTTACCGACATAAAATATGGCACACCCTGTATGTTGAGTGTCTGTGTGTATGTTTTTTTTATTTATATTTATTTATGCAATCAATGCAGCTATTTGAAATTAAATATTGAAAAAATAATGCCGCTCTATTTTCTAGTTTTTCATTCTTCCAACGGAAACGGATATGACGACAATGTACCTGCCCGCCTGTCTGCCTGCATTTGGTGCCACGTATGCCAACCACACTACAATATTGAACTGAAACGTGTGTGTGCTTTCGCGCAAATGTTCTGACAAATTCAACCAGAAATCCTGTAAAAGGAGGAAAAGTTCTGCTTTAATGAATTGCAGGTACCACATTTATTGTCCTCCACACCGCAATGCAATGCCTGCATTGTCGCTTCAATAATTATGATGGGGCTTTTATCAGGATACAAAATAATAAATACTTACACCAACTGTTTGGTTAGGTTAGGTTAGGTTAGGCTATAGTGGCGGCAACAGCCTCACATAAGTGCTAGTGTCAAAAGTATTCGCTATGTTTGCGAATATTTTGGCTCAGTGAAGAGAATAAGGCTTCGCCTACCATTTTTAATCGATCCCATTCTACGATCATGGTACCCAATTAGTCAGCGACCAGTAGTAGTACCAAGGACGAATACGGGAATTCTTTCCCTGAAAGTGAAAGTATGTAATTTGCGTTGTGGCTGTCGACTTTTAGCCAGAATATGTTTGTTATTAAGCACGTGTTCCCATTGCTGTGGAAGACTCTCTGAGTAGTGTGATATTTATTTGAGAGTAATAATGTTTAAGAAGTTTTGCACCAATGGGAAGAGTATTTGAAAAGTTGTATTGGCTTGAAGTGGAAAATAGTGTAAATTTTGGTTTTTTAAACTTGGTTAACGATTAACGTTAACTTTTTGGTTAATATGTTTCGGATAAATGGCGTTAATAACTTGATTAATGATACTCAATGATGTGGTGTTTAGTGACTTTGCAGGAGCTCCAGTGACGCCTAAATACTTTAGACATTGCAGCCTCTCTAACTGTAAGAGAATATGTTTTTCCTCCAGAGCTTAACACCAAGTTATAAGGATTGGCCTTACCATGCCAGTATGATTCCAGTTTGTCATTCTGGAACTAGGCCCCATGAAGTTCCAAATATTTTTTTGAATGCGTAGTATGAATTATTTGCCCTTCGATAAAAGGTTTCCAGGTTAATTACTTATCGAAAGTAATACCCAGAAATTTCAACTGGTTTGAAAGAGATAGCATGTTAGTATGTACAAATATAACACGAAAAGCTCGGCCTAGGCTTTCCATGGGCTGTTGTGCCATTAAAAGTAAGTAAGTAAGTATGTTAGTATTTAAGTCAGTATCAGAATTTTTTTACTTCTCTGTGAATATTACTATATCAGTTTTTTTGTGAGTTGATATCGAGTCATTTCTGTGGTGCACAGCTTCTAATAGTAGAAGGTGCTGTTTCCTTTAGGTCGCTCAAGACATGCAGGTATTTGCCCGTCACTAGAACGCATTCTACATCATCGGCAGGGGCAACTGCTTTCATGCCTAGCTGATTCCTGGTTTGTAGCATGACCAAAAAATGACTGCTTGGGCTGCCGTTTGCGCGAAAACCATTTTTGGGCCATTTTATTTCAGAGAAGACGCAACAGTCGATGAGAATCAATCCAGAGAAATAGAAATTGGACTCCTCCTTGTGGGAGTTCTCTTGTTGCGTATTTCTTTGAGCATGATTGGCCCCAAAACGTAGTCGCGACTACTATGCAACTAATTAGTATTCTGCTGATCCAAATGCACAATTTGCTGCTTGCAAAATTATAGCAACAGTGATTTAAAACATAAACAAAGATAACAAAAATAATGAAATTAAAATTAATAATATTAAAATCAAAGATTTCATGGTAAAGTAGAAAAACTAATGCTGAGTAAACTTAATTGAATTTGCTCTTAAATATCAAACTGATTTCGTTTACTACTCAATTTCCAAGAGAATACACACAAATATGATGTCTCTCTCTCTCTCTCCGGAATAAAAAATAACAGCAAGTGAGAGTAGATCGTTGTATGACAGTGTCGGGAAAACCAATACGTACTACTGTGGGCAAAAGTTAGTAAGACTTTGTTCATAATTTCAAATTTTTTTATTCATTCTTCCAAATCTATTTCTATTTCGTCCCCTTCAAAGTAATCCCCCCCGGCCCCAATTCACTTGTGCCAACGTTTTTTCCAATTCTCGAAACAGTTGTTAAAGTCAATTTCCGGAATAGCCTTCAATGCGCTTAGCGATTTATGTTTAATGTCTTCAATTGACTCAAAACGGTGTAACGGTGTCCACGAAGCGGTTTTTTGAGTTTAGAAAATAGCCAAAAGTCACACGGTGCTAAGTCAGGCGAATAGGGTGGTAGGGTGGTTGCGGAACGATATCAGTCGAATTTTTGGCAAAATGGTCTCGTAAAACCAATGCAGTGATTTTGGAACCAATCGTGCATTCACTCTTCTTAGGCCCAAATGATGTTTTAAAATGATTTTAACTGATCCTTCCGATATTCCAACGATGCCAGTAAGGTCTCGTCGTCGATTCTCGAGCACCAATTCTATAATTTTATTGACGTGTTGATCATCAGTTGATGTTGATGGCCGTCCTGGACGTGGTTCGTCGTCAACGCGTTCTCGACCATTTTTGAACAATTTGTACCAATCAAAAACACTTGCTCGCGACATACAATTATCACCGAAAGCCTTTTGCAACATTCTGAACGTTTCGGCACCAGAAATTTGATTCCGTACACAAAATTTAATGGAACTTCTTTGTTGAATAATTCCACGAATGCACTTTTTGTACTTCAGAACTTCAGAAAGACAAGCGTATACTAAACACTAATGATTATTTTGATGTGACATTTGGCACAGATGTCACCGACGGTCATACCAACCTTAAAAAAATAATATTTTGATGAATGGGTTTCCGCGTGAAATTTAAATTAAAAAGTTTTACCAACTTTTGCCCACAGTAGTAAACATGCATTCTTTTTTTTCTTTTTTTTGTGTGCGACAAGGTAGGGGAAATCTTCATAGATACTGGCAGCCCCGTGCTGCTCAGCATGCACGATTCACACTCCAGTGTACCTACGTACTAAAACCACCTCCTGAGCCACTCTATCCTGATTGACCCTCGCGGCACCGTCAATTGAGGCATTCCTTCGCAAGGCAGGAATTAGTTTTTTAACTATTATCCTTTGTTGAGGCCGCTGTGGCTTCTACAGCTTCCTCATCGCGTCGTAGTTGTAGCATCATTTTCGTCAAGATGGCATTGGCATCACTCCATGCCTGTTCTGAGCTCAGCATGTAGTGTATAAGACAACTGGGCGTTATTGGTTGTGGCATGTTCTGCTCCAGTTCATTCCTACTAACGCACTCGAATCGCACACATTCCATCAGTACGTGTTCCGCATTCTCGTATTTGTTGTTGCAAAATAAACAGTATGGGTCTTCTACGTGCTTGTATTTAAACAAGTATTGGCGGAAGCACCCATGCCCACTTAGAAACTGTGTTTGATGATAATTTACATTACCGTGCTTCCTTCCTATACACGTTGATAAGTATGGAATAAGAACGTGAGTCCACCGGCCTTTTGTACTGGTATCCCATCTATCCTGCCACTTTTTTACGTATTCGACTTCAAGGAGTTCCCGATCTCCCTCGCGCTAGTTATGCTTTGATGCGGCTTTATTTACTTCGATACCAATATGCCATCGGCCCGCTATTACGCCAGAAGCTTCAGCTGAGACGGTCCGGACTGCACAGCATACCCTGAGCGAAGTCAGCCTGTGCGCAGATATGGCGTCTTTTATGTGCGATTTGTAGTTGGTAGCTTACGCCCATACTGGCGCAGCGTACATCAACGTAGATTTGCTAACAGTTGCTAGCAGTTTCCTTATCGGCTGTTTGGGGCCACCAATGTTTGGCATTAGCCTTGCCAGCCAGGCGCAGCTTTCTCACTTGCGTATTTTACATGGTCTCTAAAATTTAACCTGTGATCCAACAGAACGCCGAGGTATTTAATGTGCGGGCTGGATAAAATGTTGTGTCCATCATATCTAACACACAGCTGCTCGGCTTTTTTGCCACTACTGGTGAGTACTGCTTCAGTTTTGTGGACTGCTAACTGGAGCCCATTCTTCGTAAGCCATGTTTTTACGCTTTTTATTGCATCATTGCGCTTAGATGCGACTCTTTCGAGCGTTTTTGCCACTGTCACTATGGCAATGTCGTCTGCATAGTAAATTATTTCGACATACTCATGTTTTCACAAAACATGCATGCTTGTGGGAGTGTATCTGAGAGAGCGGCAACAGCGCTGCTGTGTTAAGAAATTGCACAGCGAGAGATCAACTAACATGATTTGTGCTTACAAAATTGCTCTTACACTTCACACGAATTCCATTGTTCGTCAATAGTTCGTAAGCTACACACACGAAGTAGTTTATAGTGTATGTGTGACACTTTTGTATGTGGATGCGCTTTCTAGTTATAAGTAGTTGCTATAAGTACGCAATTCTTTTACTACAACTAAGCTTCCATTGTTCATTTGTATAACAAAATTACTTTTTGTCCACTATAAAATAATTTTCCCCATCGATCAGTTATTAAATTTTCATTTACCTTGCGCCAGTCGTGGCATAAGTAGAAGAAAAGAAAAAAAAAGAAGAAAAATCTAAATATTGTTCAGCCATACGAAAGGCAACAGCTGCCACTTTGTGTTGCACTCACTCACAGTGCAAATGCAATTCATTTGTCATAAACATTTGCGGCAACACTATTTCCATAGTAAAACGAGCAACGAGCATGGAGCAATGGACAAAAAGCAGTAAGACAACTGCAACAACAAAATTGTGTAGCGAGCGCAAAAGAAAATGAATTTTTCATTTGTTTTCATTTCCGTTTTGTGCAACATTTTGATTTCTTTATGGTTTTCCGTTTCGCATTTTTTTTTACTGTTTCATTTGTGACTTCGGTTTTTTTTATGCCAAAAAAAAAAAACACACACACACACACACAAATAAATATAAAATAAAAAACACAATTTCTGACTTGGTATTTTGACATTTGACAAAATGTTAAGTGACAGCCAGAGCTAGCGGCATTTGGCACAACAGCAGCAAAGGAAATATGGTGGCAATGGCAATACAACACAAAATGCAAAACTACATAACTACATAACTACATACATACATACATACATACATACAATGCCAATAAAAACAACTGCGGTAGTTAGTTAGTGTAGTAAATGCTGAAGTGCGAGTAGTTGCCGAAGTAGCAGCTGGAAAAGTGAAGGAAAATCCCGAAAAGAAACTGCTGGGAGTGTGGAGTGTATGTCTTTCGAAGAAGAAATCGTTGTAAATTGTAAACTGTCCTGTCGGAAGGTGACAAGCAGCAAATATGGCAGCAATGCAAATACATCACTTTTAGTTTTATTACTATTGCTTCTACCACTACTACTACATACATCCCATACATACATACATACATACATACATACATACATACATATGTAGTACAAGTATGGTTGCATTTATGTATGGTACATTTGTATATTAATGTGAATGTAGTGGTGGTGGCTCGAATAAAAGCAGTGGCAGTACATTATAGCCCATAAATGAAGTACTTTTGTGTTTTAGTTGCAGATCAATAAACAAATAAACGAATGCGAAAGAACAACTAACCGAATAAACAGGGTGCGCCATGTAAATTTTGAATAATTTTAATATTTATCAACCGATTGACTTGAGTAAATATGTTTTTGAAACGTCAATTCAGTGCAATTGTAACCATGAATCGCTTCAAGCCGAAACAACTCGTCGAAATATTGACGCTGTATATTGAATATAGTCGTTCAGTTGTGTGTTAACTTAACGCGTGCATATCGTCGAAAATGTATCGTCGTGGCCAACAAGCGCCGTCTGACAACACTATGGGTAGATCGTCGACAAGCCGTTCATCAACGCCCAAGACGGTCCAATGAACTGGTTGAAGCGGTAAGAGCGAGTGTTGCCGAGAATCCATGTGTGTCGTGTCACTGAAACCACCTTGCGTTGCATTTTAAAGAATGATTTGCATTTGTTTCCGTATTAAGTGTAATTATTGACTCAAAGAATATTACCGACAGTCCGTCCACGTCGCTTGGAATACGGCCAAACGGTCGTTCGAAAGGTTGACTCTGAACCTGACTTCTGCAAGTTCTTCTGCGCTGTTAAAAAGCAAAATTGCCGCATTTGGGGAACAGAGAATCCACACGAGATTCATGAAACATCGCCAGCATGGCCAAAAAATGATTGCTTGGGCCGTCGTTTGCGCGAAAACCATCATTGGGCCATTTTACTTCAGAGAAGGCGAAATAGTCGATGAGAATCGATATCGGTGGATGTTATGGTTGGATTATGTCTGCCCACAGATGTGTGAAAATGGTCTGCAGGGTTTCTGGTGCCAACAACGCGATGCGTCATGCCACACTGCAAATCAAACAATGTAGTTTCTGCAACGAAAATTCCCTGGACGTGTGGTGTCAAAAAATGGCAACATTGACTGGCTACGCTGGCCAACCAGATCTCTAGATTTGATGCATCCGTACCTCGATTTGAGAGACTATTTGAAAAGCAAAGGGTACGCCAGCAAGCCTCAGACCATTGACGAGCTCAATTTCGTGCTGAAATCATCGGTATACCGCCCGAGATGCTCGACAAAGTGATGGAAAACGCAGCAAAAAGGGCACATTTTGCTTTGGCCAATAACGGCGGCCACTTGATTGATGTTGCATGCAAAGACTGGCCCAAATAAATTGTAAAGAACCAAATTAAAAACAAAAAAAACCTAAGATATGGAAATCATTTTATCAGTTTTTCGTTTAAGTTATTATTCACATACCGACATAAAAGATGGTGCACCCTGTGCATTATAACATTATTTAGCACTTGCATTGATTAGAGTTTCCAGTCAGGAAGTTTGTAGTACCAAAAAGATGCACTGAAAAATACAAATCTTCAAACCTTTGTAATATCGACTTAAATTGACCGTTGATTCTGCCAAGACCACTCTGTCCCTCCTCTCTGAGTCCAACATTATTCTGGAATTTGTCTTCTGTTTGGTTTTTATTTTTAATTATTATTATTTACTCATACTAAATCATTTGGTTTTTATCTTGCTGTTGTATGCTTACAAGAATTCAAATGGTTTTGTTACCCTCCGAAAAAATCAAAACAGAAATTTTACAAACATAAGAAAAAAAATACTCTTTTACCAACAATCTGTGCAGGAGCTATCGGCATAGCGAGTCCACTTTACTTCAATTCCCTTCCCCATTTCACTGCCCTTCCCCCTTCCCTTCGCCACTTCACCTCACTTCACTTCACTTCCCTTTACTTTCTTTGCCTTCTTTCCTGCTTCAATGCCTGCGTATTGTTCACTTGAGTACACACACACACACACACACACACACACACACACACACACACACACACACACACACACACACATGCCCGCATGTCATCCAGCTGTATATTTTAGGTGTCGGTGTTGGCTGCTAGCTGTTGGCTTAAGAGCGTTCTGCTGCTGCTGTGGGCACTTGTGAATTGTATCAGTAGCATGCACATAAATTGTTGTCAACTTTTTGTGTGTGTGTATTGGCTATTGCCGGCTGTTACTCAACTATTGTGAATACACACACACACACGCACACACGCACACACACACACACACACATACACTCACGCACGTACATAAGTAGTTGCACTCACCTACACTAACACCAAATTTTACCACTGTCCAGTCTCTCGTATTGTAAAATTTTGTGTGTGCTCTCTTTTGTATGGGAAATGTGTGAGTGAGTGAGAGATACACGTGCATAAGTACTCAGAGAAAAATGTTTGTTTAGTTTTATGAATTACAGTTAGTTTCAACATCAACATGCATCAGTGTTTCGTCAGCTCATATTGCGAGAATTTTCTTAAAATGTATAAGCTTTATATGCAAGGGCAAAATCAGAAATCAGTTAGACCAGAGTTACCAGTGTAGACCAGTGAACTATATAAGGTACGATGGTAGCTACTGAACCAGTACTTGAGCTGTAAGATTGCTCCAATTTGGGGAGACTCAACAAAATCTACAAGTGTCTTTTCATTAAGTTAATATCAAAATAATATGCAATCAAAGCTGCGTTTTATTCGCGACTCGCTCATAGTTATGTATACCCAGCAGCGGTATCTGTATGGTAAACCACAACAACAAAAGCTTTAGAGCATAAAGCTTATGGCTATTATGTTTAACTAGAATGTTGTTTACCATCCATGGTTTCCATAGAAATCCTAGTGTGAACTGTCAATAATGTAAGCAGATGAACAGTTTCCAGCTGCCAGCTACTATCGAGCAGATTTATTGTGAAAAGCAGAGTTAACAGCTTGATCGTTTTATTCGCACATTTAAAATAAGTTAGCGAATAAAACACAGCTAATATAAATACTTCAAGAGAATGAATACTAAAAAAATATGAAATTTCCATCAAAACCGAAGCCACAAATATGGAATAAAAAATGTTGTCCGTCTTAAGGGTTTTAAGGTTAGGTTTAGTAAATTTGTAAAAACTAGAGTCTATTGCAGACATTACAGGCGTGGCCGAAGGGATTTTTAACGATGTCCTGCTTTATGCAAACAATAATCCTTGTATAACTCAGTTTAATGATTCTCTGATCTGAGGTGTGCTACATCTGGACTAACTTCATTTTGATCGTTTGCATTTCCAATGCATGCAACTCCCAAAATCAAAATATCCATCAAAATATGAAAATTGGATATGAAAAGCATGCGAATTTATTTGCTACATCATAATAATTATAATCTTACCATCATCATCATCATCTTTATTATCATCATTATAACAATCATCATCATCAACATCATGAAAATATTCAGGTTATATGATCTCAACAGGCTGAAAATTTGCCACTGAGAACTCGCGAATGTTATGAGGTTGACTAGCAACTTCGCAAATCTCGTCCAAGTTTTGTTGCGGTGATGCGATTTGTTTTCTTTTCACGGATTTTCAGGCAAAATTTTCAACTAAATCTTCTCGCCTTCTCTTTCGTTGAGAAGCTGCCCCAATACCCCAATGACTGCCTGGAGCTGTCTTTTCCGAGGACCTTCGTCGGAACTCAATGATATGGGTGATACAATTATTGTCTCTAATTAACTCATTTGCCATTGGTGCTGTCTCTCCGATTCATGCTTTTGCATGCCTTTGCGAGTTGCTTTTCAATGACATTCGGATTCTGTTGTTCCTTAAGTTGCATTGTGAAGCCTACATTTTCGCGATCTCTCGGTGCTGTTTTTCTGTTTTTTTTTCACGATAGTAGAAACAGAATTTTGTTGGACTTCCCATTTTTGACGGAGTCTACATTCTCGCTCTCTGTCGGCCGCAGTTTTTACTGGAGATTTTATCATAACACAATCGCCATTTGTTTTGTATCTCCCATTTGTTTTTTTCAGTCTATACTTGGTTATTTTTGCAGTTTCTAACGATTTTTGTTTGAAATGTAAAATTTTTGTTTCAAATGTAAAATTTTACGGGAAACTGATGGGCAGCGCCCTCTATCAATCGAGTTTGAATCATACGCGAATCAGCGCCCTCTATCAATCGAGTGTAATTCATACTCGTTTAATTCATACATGAGGATGCTAAGGTACTTATGTGCTGCCCATCATTTATGTGTATATATGTAGTACATATGCCACCTCATTATCCTCATATGATGATTGACAGAGGGCGCTGCCATTCATTTCCGTAACAATTTTCGCTGCCACGATCATCTTTTACCCCCTCATAAATATAAAAACGATTCAAAAGAAGTAAGTAAACTTCAAGAAGCCAACAACCATTAAAAGCAATCCCGCTTTTAATTTCTTAACTTTATCCAAACGAACCATGTATAATAACTTCAAGCATTTCTGGCTAACACATCAAATGTGTTTCTTTTCTAAAAACAACAGATTTTTTCAATGAGTATAAAAAATAACTTCTTTTGTGGCGTTCACATGTTCTACATATATTGTTCATATGCAGTTATCATGTAAACTATTACTACAATTTATTTTTTGTTTTTAAATTCCTCCTTCCGGAAATTCCATGCAGATAGTACCATACTTTAGTAGTAGTGCTCTAGCATTCAGTTTCGAAGCTCATATAATTGAAATTTGAATGTCGTTTAGATATTCGGGTGATTTTCTTGGTTTACATTAGGACGGGTCGAATTATTTTACGACTATTCGGCAATAAACATCTAAGAATATTTGCAGAAGAAAACCAAAGGCCAAAAGATGATTTGAAATTTCACCGATTTGTGAATTCTGATCCTAGTTGCAGAGATAATTTAGAGTAATACAAGATTCTGCTTTAATACGAACCTTATCGATTATAATTTATTACCATATCATATAAATTCGGTACTTTTTTTCTCCATAAAACGAGGTTCTGATAGGGTAGTCTAATCAGCGTTGCCACAACGTACTTTTTAGTATGAAACATGTGCTTTTCGTTGGTCTGTCGTAGCATTGAAGTTCTTCTTTTGGATGGCGTAGTTTTTTGTATCAATCTACTTACCATATAGTTCCAGTATCACAGCCCAGGAAAATGTTCGCGGTCTTGGTATGAACTCCCGGAGGCAGTCCTCTTGCGATTAATTAGTAAAAATTGTTCTCTAATCTAAATCTAAGAATAAAAAATGCTAATTGCCATCCATTGTTGCCAGACCAACTTTATCAGAAATCACATTTATTTTTTGTTTTATGCGGACGTAAAGTTTACTCACGGTGGTTTAGTGAATGAGTGTTAAATTTTTTCTAGAGACTATGGATGGATGGATGTGAAGAAGGCCGGGAACCTGTCCTACGAGTGCAGCACAGTTACTCAAGCACTCAGGCTATGTAGCCCATTGTACTTAAGGCCTAGGAAAAGAGACTAGATACGCATATGAGAACTGTAAAAGAATGCAATCAATTGACGATATATGTAAGTCATAAATGAATAATAATTTTTGATTGCAGTACTTAAATCACATATTCGACTCCAGAATAAAAAATGCAGTTAGAGGTCGTTTTTGAAGTCACTGATTGGTTTTTCATTTAGAACAGTCTCTTTTGGAGTCAGGTGAATGCAATCTTTTTTTGAAGTCATGGGAATACAAATCTTATTATTGCTCAATTATTACTATTTTGGAGTCATTTGAAGTAACTTAGAGTCACTTGAAGTCACTTGGAGTTACTTGAAGTCATTTGAAGTTACATGCAGTCACTTGTAGTTAGTTGGAATTGGAAGTCAATTGGAGTTACTTAAAGTCAGCTGGAGTAAATTGAGGTTTTGAAGTCAATTGGAGTCACTTGAAGTTATTTGTCGTCAATTGTTATTAGAAGTCTATTGGAGTCACTTAAAGTCAGTTGAAGTCACTTGAAGTCAATTGAGGTTTGGAAGTCAATTGTAGACACTTGAAATCAGTTGAAGTTACTTGAAGTAACTTGAAGTCAATTAAGGTTTTGAAATGAATTGAAGTCACTTGAAGTCAATTGGAATTAATTAAGGTTTTGAAGTCAAGTCGGAGTCAATAGAGAGTTGAAGTCAATAGGAATTTGAATTCAATTGGAATTTGAAGTCAATTGGAATTTGAATTCAATTTGAGTCATTTGAAGTCATTTGGAGTCAATTGAGGTTTTGAAGTCAATTCGAGTAACTTGAAGTTATTTGGAGTCACTTGAAGTCAATTGAACGCAACTTCATGTCACTTCATGTAAATGAAGTCAATTTGATTCAATTGGAGACATTTGAAATCAGTTGAAGTCACTTGAATAACTTCAATGGAGTCAATACGGATTTGAAGTCAATTGGAATTTGAATTTAATTGAAGTCACTTGAAGTAATTCGGAGTCAATTAGGATTTGAAATCAACTGGAATTTGAATTCAATTGAAGTCGATTGAAGTCATCTGGAGTCAATTGATGTTTTGAAGTAAAACTTCAAATGCCTCCAATTGAATTCAAATTGACTTGAAATCTCAATTGACTCCAAATGACTTCAAATGCCTTCAATTGAATTCAAATTGACTTGAAATCTCAATTGACTCCAAATGCCTCCAATTGAATTCAAATTGATTTGAATTCTCAACTGACTCCAAATGAGTTCAAATGCCTCCAATTGAATTCA
The DNA here is from genome assembly GCA_958295655.1 of Palloptera scutellata. Classification (NCBI taxonomy): domain Eukaryota; kingdom Metazoa; phylum Arthropoda; class Insecta; order Diptera; family Pallopteridae; genus Palloptera; species Palloptera scutellata. The sequence continues at coordinate 72,173,445 of OY282450.1, forward strand.
AATTGATTTGAAATCTCAATTGACTCCAAATGACTTTAAATGCCTCCAAGTGAATTCAAATTGACTTGAAATCTCAATTGACTCCAAATGATTTCAAATGCCTCCAATTGAATTCAAATTGACTTGAAATCTCAATTGACTCCAAATGACTTCAAATGCCTCCAATTGAATTCAATTTGATTTGAAATCTCAATTGACTCCAAATGACTTCAAATGCCTTCAATTGAATTCAAATTGACTTGAAATCTCAATTGACTCCAAATGACTTCCAATTGAATTCAAATTGACTTGAAATCCCAATTGACTCCAAGTGACTTCAAATGCCTCCAATTGAATTAAAATTGACTTGAAATCCCAATTGATTCCAAGCGACTTCAAATGCCTCCAATTGAATTCAAATTGACTTGAAATCTCAATTGACTCCAGATGACTTCAAATGCCTCCAATTGAATTCAATTTGATTTGAAATCTTAATTGACTCCAAATGACTTCAAATGCCTCCAATTGAATTCAAATTGACTTGAAATCTCAATTGAATCTAAATGACTTCCAATTGAATTCAAATTGACTTGAAACCCCAATTGACTCCAAGTAACTTCAAATGCCTCCAATTGAATTAAAATTGACTTGAAATCCCAATTGACTCCAAGCGACTTCAAATGCCTCCAATTGAATTCAAATTGACTTGAAATCTCAATTGACTCCAAATGACTTCAAATGCCTCCAATTGAATTCAAATTGACTTGAAATCTCAATTGACTCCAAAATGACTTTAAATGCCTCTAATTGAATTCAAATTGACTTGAAATCTCAATTGATTCCAAGTGACTTTAATTGACTTCAAAATCTCAATTGTATCCAAGTGACTTAAAATTTCAATGGACTTCAAGTGATTTTTTATTTTTGTTTGGAAGAGTATACAAATTTTAATAAGTAATTTGAAAACTATTTGAGAAACACAGCAACTCGGAAAATTCAAAAATCGCTCAGTCTTTGCAATGCACACAGTTACGCTAGAATTTCTCTTTCCAAATTATAGCAGCTCGAAACTCTCTTGAATTTACATAAATACGTTTTAGATGTGCTTTTAAAGTGCTTCAAGTCATTTTTATCTAAAATTTTCTTTATTAATAGCGCATTTATTCTACATTGAATAACAAAAAAATAGAAAATGCATACCTTCATTTCTTTGAATTTCATTCCAAGGCACCACTCGTAAAGGGAACTCTTATACGTAAACGCTACATTACATTTCAAATACGCTACACTTGTGTTTTAAATCTTGCTCGTTTGCAACGTAACGTAATGCTGCATTTACATATGCATTTTTCATAAAAAGGATAACAGCAAAAATGGGATATAAAAATATACTGCAAGCATACCACTTAAAAAAATGTGCCAAAGTACGTTTGTAAGCACAATATAAAAGTTCATATGCTACATACACACATACTCGTACATATGTATATGAATGTACATATTACAGAGGTATGCACATACCATATCTATGCATATCTCTCTGGCTGCCTGTATGTGTGTAAGTGTGTGCGTTTGTGTGTGTCAGTGTATTTAAAAGTGCTTCAATATATTACTCAAGTGCCTGGGACACTTAGCTCCAATGCTGCCATTGCTGCCGTTGCTGTTGCTACTACATTCGCTTCGTTTCGTTTACATATACTTCGTTTTTACTCCCTCTCCCTCTTACTGTAACTCTCTTCTTTGCAAAAACGGGAAAAAGAGCAAAATGCAAAAACAAGCAAGTGAAATAAATTTGAGTTAAAAAGTAGCCAGAAAAAAAGTCATATGCTGAAAACACAACAACGAGTTGTATTTAAAATAAAAATCGGATATAATGATTTCAGGTTTTTTGCAGACGGAATTAAAATATTTTCCATGTAAGTAATTATGTAATCTGATGAATAATCATAGATCATGTCCAGTTTTTGTAATAATCTCTCTAAATTGTCGTGTACACCAAGTTGTAGTTGAAATCGTTAACACAGTGTGCAATGAAAGTGCATATTTGCACATTGTCTTACCTTGGAATATTCGCTTTCAGCAATCGGTCGGTATCAAAGAAGTTGAAGTTGCGGAAGAGCACGACAGATGAATTTCCATCTAATCGTAAATTTAAGAAGTCGGGGTATAGATTTACTTGGAATATATGTATGGTTATGAATTTATTTTTATTATTGTTATAAATATAATAAATAAGAGCCTGCGAGAGTGAGAGTTTAAGAACTTGCTGTGGTGAAGCTTATTCCGACAAACTTGTTTCACTTCTAAACATCAATCAGTTTTTTCTACGTTTTCTCTGTTTCCTCACGTCCTTTTATTTCGATGTTCTTTCTATTCGACTCAATGCAATGAAAATAATGAGAGAGAGAGAGAGAGAGAGAGAGAGAGAGAGTACCATCGAGTACCTGAAGATACCGTGAGAGACGGTATTGCGATCGGACTTTTTTCGTACTAAGCTGCTGGTTATACTGGTGTTCACTGTTCGACGGACACATCAAATTTTACTCTTGTGCTCGGTGTAGTGGTTACATTGTTGTTTGTTACACAGTTGCTTTTTGTCGAAATTCAGCTCTTTTTGTAATACTATAGTGTTGGCAATGGCAATAGTAATTGGTATACCAAACAACTTTAAACGATTTTATTAATATGCAGCGTGAAATTGGTCGCTGTGGTGTAGTGGTAGTGCGTTGGACTGCTACGCCGAGTGTCCGGGGTTCGAATCTCGGCACAGGCAAAATCAAAAAGTAGAAAAAATAATTTTTCTACACGGCACCACCTCTTGACAGGCAACGGCAAACCTACAAGAGTAAAAATTGCCTATGAAAAGCTTTTCACTTCGCCGTTCGGATTCGGCATTAAACTGTAGGTCCCTTCCATTCATGTACAAATATAACACGCACAACATGAGTGGATGCGAAAAGTTCGGCCTAGGCCCTCCATGGGCTGTTGTGCCATTAAAAGTAAAAGTAAGTAAAGAAATTAATAATATAATTGAAAAATTATGAAAATAATATGATTTTTCTTCAATAGTTTTATGAATAATATATTTAATATCGCTGTGGCGTAGTGGTAGTGCGTTGGACTGCTAAGCAGAGTGTCAGGGGTTCGAATCTCGGAACAGGCAAAATCAAAAAGTAAAAAAAATAATTTTTCCACACGGCACCACCTCTTGACATTGCAAAAAGCTATGAAAAGCTTTTCACTTCGCCGTTCAAATTCGAGATTAAACTGTAGGTCCCTTCCATTCATGTACAAATATAACAAGCACAACATGAGTGGATGCGAAAAGCTCGGCCTAGGCCCTCCATGGGCTGTTGTATTTTATTTTTTTTTATTTTATTTTTATTTTTCTATTTTACATACATTTTTGTTCTTTTTTTTTGTAGAATAACTCATTGACACCCTGAATACTTGGCGTGCTCGGTGTACATTTCACGCAGCATATCGTGTTCGGTGTGAGAGTGAGTAAAAGCTCTGTTTTCGTGTTCGGGTGTTCGCCGAGTAAAATCTGAATATAATCACAGTCTAAGTATATGAGAAAATTGTTTGTATAGGGATCGGGCCCAAGCAGTACAAGCAGACACGTCGGCACTCTCAATGTCATCTAATAAAAAACATATAAACGCAGTCGATTGCTAACAATCGAGTAATTTTCATATTAGCGAGTAATTGACTGCAGAGGAATTATTGTTATTGTAAGTCGTGTTGTTTTTGCAAGAAATTCCTTTAGTGCAAATATTGTAAATAAATTGTACAGAGGGAGAGAGAGAGAGAGAGACAAGAGAGTGTTGTTCGTGTTGTTCGTGTTGTTATTGCAGGAGTGGGTTTAATTTAATCGTTCTTTCGTTTGCGTCGTCTCTTCACTCCCCACCAATTTATCTATCACGGCGTAATATTCAGATTTTATTCCTCAACAAAAAAAAAATAAGAGAAATAATTTTGTCGAAAATTTTTTCATGTGTGGATAGAGAGCCAAAAAAAAAAATAAAATAATTCGACACACAGAATGTTGCCGATCTAAGTAGATTACCCTCTCATAAGAAGTTTAAATTCAATAATACAAAAATCCAATATTTATTGTTAATTGCGTTGTTAAGCGTTGATTATATTGACTTGGCACAAACATATCAACAATATAAACTTTATCACCAAATCTCAGTAAAATGTGTGCTTAATCTCCCTCTAAATCAAGTCAGTCCGTAGTGGTTCAATTCGTATCAATTAACTTAAATGTACCCACACTGCGATATGGTAACGAAGCTAATAAATATATGTATAGGTATATATCCTTTGTCCGCCCCCTACCTTCTGCTCTATTGCTGTTTGATTGTGAAATTTCAAACCACTTTACCGTAAAGCTTGTTTTAATTATGAGATTTTGTCGCATTGTTTACATAAGATTGTCCAAATGTCAATAATATGTGAATGTGTATGAATGTGTGTGTGTCTGGGGATGTGTATTAATGTATGCATGAAGCAAGTAGTTAGTCAGCTACATTACATTTTTGTATCGAAAATAATTATACCGTTGATTAATTTATTATGATATTTATTTAACTTGAGCCTTCAATTGTGGTCGCTGTGGCGTAGTGGTAGTGCATTGGACTGCTACGCAGAGTGACCGGGGTTCGAATCTCGGCACAGGCAAAATCAAAAAGTAGAAAAAATCATTTTTCTTCATGGCACCACCACCACCTCTTGGCAGGCAATGGCAAACCTACAAGAGTAAAAATTGCCTATGAAAAGATTTTCACTTCGCCGTTCGGATTCGGCATTAAACTGTAGGTCTCTTCCATTCATGTACAAATATAACACGCAAAACATGAGTGGATGCGAAAAGCCCGGCCTAGGCCCTCCTTGGGCTGTTGTGCCATTAAAAGTAAAGTAAAAAAAGAGCCTTCAATTCAACAGTGACTCAAAGGAATCAAAATTAATTAATAATCGAAAAATAAATTGAGTTCCCTAGCTCTTTTAATAATACTGGATTGATTAACCCATTTTCATCCAGCGTCCTATGAGGGTACTCAAATCTGGATCGGTAACATTTTGTGAGACGAATTCTTTTATTTTGTTTGGCTCTCTTTTTCTGCACACAACAAAAAATCACAACAAACTCATTTCTCTAACTCTCTTTTTTGAGGTAAAATATCGAAATGTTAAGGTCTAATTATAGAAAGTTAACGTAACCAAACAGCACATAACAAAACTTAATGCTGATTATAGAAACATAGCATAGCAGCATACTTAAAGTCAGCTGTTTTCTTCGTAAATAAACAAAACAAGAAAAAAAAAGAAAAAAGTATGGAACAAGATTTGGGCTTGGATCTATATTTTTTAAATCTATGTAGAATATATTTTAAGTGGAAAATTGAAGGAAAGAGACGGTAACTGCAGTTGTGATGATGTGCATATCGACGATGAAGGCAGAAATACCCCAAGTAAAACAAACACAAAGAAAGAGAAAACAATTGATTTTGTAAAATGTCACTTGAAAATTAGCATAGAAATCAAAATTCAGTAGACTTCTATAATACGTCAATTTTTATTGAGTTTCTATATTCAGGAATACATATATAAAAAACTAGCTGACCCGTCGAACTGCCTACCACCTAAAATGGATTTTATTGTAGCTCTTCTCCTGTGCTAAATTACTTTAAGAAATATTCAAAGGTAGCCGAGTTATAGCATATATAGATGTAGTGTATGGGCGGTGCCATACAAAAACAAAAATTTACCCAAGTAAATCGGGCGCTCCGTTCTTTAGTTATGGAATTACAAACATATTTCACGACCTCTTTTTTATACATACATACAAATATGTATGTACTATAGATGAAAGAAAGACATTTCAATGTGACAGTTCTCTGTTCAACTCTAAGTTACGTTAAGTTTCTATAATTAGGGCTTTACACTGCAACACACGTTACAGATTGGTGGGGAGTGAAACGGCGCAAACAAAAGAGCGTCAAAACAAAATCCACTCCTGCAAGAACAACTCGAACAGCACTTTCTTTCTCTTATTTATGTATTTGCACTAAAGAAATTTCTCGCAAAAGCAACACAACTAACAATAACAGTAAATTCCTTTGAAGTCAATTACTCGCTAGTATGAAAATTACTCGACTGTTCGCAGTCGACCGTGTGTGTGTGTAATGTAAACATGAGATGACATTGAGGGAGCTGACGTCTCTGCTTGTACTGAAATGGTCCGATTTCTATACAGTAATTCTTTTCGCATACTTAGTATGAAGATAATCCGATCACAATACCAGCTCTCACTGTCTCTTCATGTACTCTGTGATACGCTCTTTCTGATATTTAAATGACAAAAGCGAGAGGAATTTCATATGAGAATTCTGCGTTGAAAGTATTATTATTTTTAATATGAGTACATTTTTCCAACAACTCGCTTTTACAAATTTTCATTGCATTGAGTCAATTACAAAGAAATTAGTAGAAATTAGAGGACGTGAGGAAACAAAGAAAACGTAGAAAAAACAGATTGATGTCTAGAAGTGAAACAAGTTGGCCGAGATAAGTTTCATTTCACACGAGAGTTCTTAAGCTCAAACATTTTTTTATTTTTTGTATAAAAGGTTCATGTATGCTTGTTCTATGAACATTCTGGTTTTTCTCTCTGGCACACCTAATGTTCATTAAGCCTGTTTAAATACATTAGATATAGCTAACAAAATGTAAAATCATAAATAAATTTTAAATTTTTTCTAGAGTTTTTGTGTTTTAGATATTTTTTTCTTTTACTTACTTACTTAGCTGGCACTACAACCGATGATCGGTCTTGGCCGCCTCCACAAAGCTTCGCCAGTCACTTCAGCTATGCGCGCGCTGGCGCCAGTTGATAAGGCCAAGTGCAGTCAGGTTGCCCTACACCTGGCCTTTCCAACAGAGATTAGGACGTCCCCTTCTGCGTTGCGTGTCCCTCCACCGTGGTTCGAATAAAACACCCTTCTAGCCGGAGCGCTTTCTTCCATTCGCTCAACATGACCCAGCCAGCGAAGCCGCTGGAGTTTTATACGCTTGACTATGTCAGTGTCGGCGTACAGCTCATACAGCTCATACAGCTCATCGTTCCATCTTATTCGATACACGTCGTCCACGCATACTGGACCGTAGATCTTACGGAGTGGAGTATCTTCCTCTCGAACGCTCCTAACAGTCAACAACCTCTCATCATTGATGGTCATTGTCCTCGTCTGTATCTCTGCGCCATACATTTGGACGGGAAGGATGAGGGATTTATAGAGCGTTATGTTAGATGGTCGAGGGAGGGCGCTGATTCTCAATTGCCTACTGAGCCCGTAGTAACACCTGTTGGCAAGAGTTAGTCTCCGCTTGATCTCAAGGCTTTTTTCTTTTATTTAAACAAATTTTCGCTAGAAAATGATTTTTTAATAATAAGAGAAGATAAAGAGTATGTAAATAAAATCTGAACAATTTTAATTTAATTTTTGTACTCAATCTTATTCAAAATCACTTCTGAATTCAGCTGGCTTCTTGTCACTTAACTAAAGTAACTACAGTTCTCTCAGTTATAACCTTCTTTAATTTTATGAACTAAACATAAACAGTAATTTTAAATAAGAGAAAATATTCAAATGCATTTGCATTTCGTATCAGAGAAATTACGTTCCTTTATATTTTATATTGCAATAATAACAACAAATCTCACTGCAACATCAACAACGAAATAGCAGCGCTCGTTGTCTAAACTGGCTGCCATGTCAGTATGGAGAAGTAGAAGCATACAATATGAACACTGCGATTTAAAAAGGCAAAAAAAAAAAAAAAAATTAAAAAGTCTGAAACCAGGAAACATACAGAAAAACTATAAATTGTTCAATGCTTCCATTTTTTACACTCTTCACACTCGCTTTATTTGGGGTCACTTGTGAATTGAGTGTATGGTTGGGGTTTTGTTTTTGTTCTTGTTTTTGTCTTTCTTTTTTATTTTGGATTTCATCCTGCCTCACACGAGTTTCACTCAATCATGTTCTTCAGCGAAATAAATCATATCGAAAACAAGTCAAAAATCAACCAAAACACACAAACACGGAAACAACATAAAGAGAAAACCAAAAATTCACGAACACACACAAAGGCACACACCACGCAGAAGGAGCGACTGAGGTGGGTTTTTTATTTCTACCAAATGCCAACGAGAAATCATTTGGGTATAACTGACGAGCAGACATGCAATATTGGCATTGCATAAAATAACAACTACAACAACTACAACAACTACAACAACAAAAATTACAAGCATTTGTATTTTTATGAGAAAATATGAAAATCTTTGGCTTGCCCCCTTCACCCCCTTCCTTCTCCTCCTCCCATCCCTACCATCAACAACAACAACAACAGCAGCAGCAACAACAATCACTCTTCCTGCAAAACGAAGAAACAAGCAAAACAATCGACTCATTTCCGCTTCATGTCTTGATTTGCATTTGTGGCATAGCAGCAACAGAACCAGTAAAGGCAGGCAACAGCAGCAACGTCAATGGTTGCCACCATTCAATGATTCTCTGCGCTCAAACTCAAATGTTGGTTTTGCTTTCCGGTTTGTGTTCAATTGGCATTTTTGTTCTTCTTTTAACATGCAATGAATCAGTGAATCAGTGAGTGAGTGAGTGAGCGAGTGAGTGAGTCAGTGAGTGAGTGGCCGGTTATTATTTAGTTGGTTATCTCAGCTGGTGGCTAGCTGACTTGCTTGTCCGTCAATAGAACACAGTTCACACACTCTCTCAATGTGTATGCGTGTGTGTGTGCGTGTGCTGCTCCCTCCTGTTGCCTGTCAAACACCATGGGACACATCAATCAATTGCGTGTTGGAATTTTCTTGTTGCAAGTGTGTTGTTATTGTTATTGTTTTCGTTCTTTGTTTTTTTTTGTGAAATATGGTGGGTCTGGCATTTAAATCAACAAAATTTCTGCTACGTCATCGATGACCTCAACAACAGTTAAGTGGAATTAATATGCATGCTTATGTAATACATAATTGACTTTTTGTTTGCTTTTTTGCTGTTATTATTGTTAGTTAGTTATTGAATATGGTAGCACTCACATACAAACACGTACTTATTGCAACAAAGTCATTGGCATTCGTTGCGTATGAGTAACATTTATTTATTTTTGCTAGCATTTTCACGTGGTAAATTCAAGGAACGGAAAAAATGATAGGTGCATTTTTTAGTATACTGAGTTAGCAATTATTAAACAGTATTGATTCTAACGTAATGCCTTATGAGCCACACTGTATGTACCATAAGTATTTCAATGAAAGTCTTTTGTCTAGCAATAATTTCTAAAATTAATTATTTATGCTTCAATATTTTTTCAGTCTATCAGACATAATAAAAGTGAGTCTAAAATGCAATTAAAATCAGTATTCAAAAAATTCGTCATTCTCAATTTCTTTGAAATACCCTGAAGTAATTTTTGTTTGATTATTATGGAAATTTTTCTTCTTCTGTCTCGTCTTTTGCTTTTATAGAAAGATTTTTAAGTTATCATTATTATTAACTACCATTGAAAAGGGAAGGTGTTGTAATTTTTGGCATTTCACTTATAATTTTAATGCATCTCATACAATCTTAGTCTTTTTTTAGGTAAATATCCAGAACTACTCATCAGTAAAGTACTGAGATTCTGTACAAGGTAGTTAGTTGAAAAGGACATGCTGCAGGAAAAATGTTGGTGGGTTTAAAAAAGGGGATGTAGCACATTCCATGTATTCTGAATTTTAATTTTTGCATATTTTAGGAACCACAACTACATACTTTGCTAGTGAAACTTCTTTAGAGAGGTTGTGAATTAAATATTATTGAAACGAAAAAGTGACTGTAACAATGTTTCATCAAAAGCCTTTAAGTTCAAGGTGGTTTTTAAGAAGATATTTACCATATTTCTATTTTCTTTTTCTCCATCAAATAGTTAAGCATAATTAAGTTTACATGAAGTTACTACTTTACAACAGGAAAAGCTAAAAGACCTAAGTAGCTAGCAGCCTGGGAAAACAAAAATATAGTAGTACATACACATCTCCGATCACGTGTGCTGTAACGAACTTCCACCTTCTTTAAGTCTCATATCAAGTGAGGGGGTCGCTGCATACCTAGCAATGCTTCACTCTTAGCTCAGGGAAAGTGCTGGTGGGCTAGTCTCAATGATATGATATGAAGAGTTACATTAAGTTTTAATTGTATACAGCTCATTCAATAGGAAATATCCTAAAAACTAATCTCCATAAAAAAAACTATTGAGCAAGTAAGTAACTTTACTTACTTTTTTTTTACTTTTACTTTTAATGGCACAACAGCCCATGGAGGGTCTAGGCCGAGCTTTTCGCATCCACTCACGTTGTGCGTGTTATATTTGTACATGAATGGAAGGGACCTACAGTTTTATGCCGAATCCGAACGGCGAAGTGGGAAGCTTTTCATAGCAATTTTTACTCTTGTAGGTTTGCCATTGCCTGCCAAGAGGTGGTGCCGTATTGAAAAATTATTTTTTCTACTTTTTGATTTTGCCTGTGCCGAGATTCGAACCCCGGACACTCTGCGCAGCAGTCCAACGCACTACCACTACGCCACAGCGACCACCACTTTACTTACTTTACTTACTTTTAATGGCACAACAGCCCAGAGAGAGCCTAGGCCGAGCTTTTCGCATCCACTCATGTTGTGCGTGTTATATTTTTGTACATGAATGGAAGGGACCTACAGTTTAATGCCGAATCCGAACGGCGAAGTCAAAGGCTTTTCATAGAAATTTTTACTCTTGTAGGTTTGCCATTGCCTGCCAAGAGGTGGTGGTGGTGCCGTATAGAAAAATAATTTTTACTACTTTTTGATTTTGCGTATGCCGAGATTCGAATCCCGGACACTCTGCGTAGCAGTCCAACGCATTACCACTACGCCTCAGCGACCACACTGTAAGCAGTTTTAAAAATGGAGAAATTCAAACACAGATCAAAAGTTAAATAAAACAATTGAGAAAAAAATAGTAAACAAAAAATTTTACTGAAGCTTTTGACTTTAGTCACCCACTCAGGGTATATTATTTTCTCTATAGTTGCAAGTAAGTAACTACCATCACCAAATGAATCGGAAACTAAAATTTAGAGGGAGAAAGCTGAAAGTCCCTAGACCCTTGAATTCTCTACCCACCCTATCTGATATCGGTGATTTACCTTAATGTCGCTAACCCATTGCTTCACTTACCTCCTGTTCACCCTTACATTCATTTCATCAAATAATAATATTTCAAAATTTCGTTCTTACTCATTTTTATTCTCACAAACTTATTCTCATTATTATTTTATTCTGTAAATATTTCATTTCATTAACTTATTACTGAGAATTTGTAACATTTTTTATTTAGTTTTCAGATACCTACTGTAATAGTTACTAATAGTGTTCATAATTAATCGCAATAAATCGTCTATTGATGAATTCTTCTATTGGCCTAGTAATATTCGGTTCGCCTTACATGGCCTACCATGGTCTGATCCCTTTAACTTGCCCCCATTTAAGGATCGTCTAAAACTAATTAACGTACAGTCCCTTGAAATATGCCGAAAAACCGCCGATACAGTATTTGTTCACCAATTATTAACTGGAAACATTGACTGTCCCGCGTTGCTCCAAACTATTTTTATTAACACCAACCCACGTAACCAACATTAGAGGGGTTCTTTATCCGAGTCTTATTTTGAGGATTCATTGGTGAGTATTTTAACGTGGTGGGTTCCAAGCCCGACGCACAACCATTCATTCAAGGCCATGGAGAAGCCCGCCGCACACATTAGTTAACTCACTGACGGTTGTCAGATCGCTATCCAGGGGACGCCACGAGGAGGCTGTGTGTCGACTTGAAACGCAAGGATCGACCATGGACGCACCTGCGACTGTCACGAACTTTACCTTGTGTCCTACGCCCCAGGCCCCCCTGTATCGAATAAGATGGAACGATGAGCTGTATGCCGACACTGACATAGTCAAGCGTATAAAACTCCAGCGGCTTCGCTGGCTGGGTCATGTTGAGCGAATGGAAGAAAGCGCTCCGGCTAGAAGAGTGTTTTATTCGAACCACGGTGGAGGAACACGCAACGCAGAAGGGGACGTCCTAATCTCCGTTGGAAAGACCAGGTGCAGGGCAACCTGACTGCACTTGGCCTTATCATCTGGCGCCTGCGCCCGCATAGCAGAAGTGACTGGCGGAACTTTGTGGAGGCGGCCAAGACCGATCATCGGTTGTAGTGCCAGCTAAGTAAGTAAGTAACCCACGTAACCTTAGATCTGTGCCCGATTTTCGTCTGAATACTCTTACTTACTTACTTAGCTGGCACTACAACCGGTGATCGGTCTTGGTCTGAATACTCACCGAACAGATTATGGCGGCAACGAACCAATGTGTAGAATGCTTCGAATAGCCAACGACATTCCAAATGTTTTTGACTTTCACCATGGCAATTTTAGCTCAAAGAATGCTCTGTAGAAAGCCTACTCCCCTCCCTCCTCTTGCTAAGCCATTTATAAATGAAAAAATCCCTCCCCCTAAATTAAGTATAGATTTAAGTAATTTTAAGTAATTTTCTCGCTTGTACTAAGCTAAATAAATAAATAAAATAAATAAATAAATATTATGGGTTATAGTTAACTGCACATACAAAGAGAATATAACAACAAAACAGTAAATCTGTGAGAGCGTGGTGAATATTGTTTTAGAGAGAGAGCAGTAAAGGTAGTGAGATATACCATACGTTACTATGTGTTGGTGTTATTGTACAGCCACACAAAAAATATCTGTCATACTATTTGGTATAAATACCAGGTGTACAAGTATGAAACCGGTATTTGTTTTTTTAATTAAGAAAATACACTTAAGTTTCAGAAATATTTATACATTCAATCTTCAAAGTAATGACCATTGCTAGCTACACATTTTTCCCATCTCTCTGGCAATTTGTGAATGCCTCGCTAAAAAAAACAGTTCGTTTTTAAGTCAATTTATTTATTTATTTATTTATTTAGCTTAGTACAAGCGAGAAAATTACTTAAAATTACTTAAATCTACACTTAATTTAGGTCATCGAGCCATTTTTTCATATTTTTGTATGAATCGAAGTGCTGCTCAGCAAGTGCGTGCCCGCGTTCCCCATTGATGAAAATATGTAACTGGTAGTCAGATGGAGCCAAGTCTGGTGAATAAGCCACAATGGGGAGGGAGGGCTTCCCAGCTGTAAGAATCTACCAATTTCCGAGTCTGTTTTGTTCTTGTTCGATGTGATGGTGCATTGCCATCAAGAAAAATAACTTTGTGTTACCTAGCTTGATATTCGGGACGTTTTTCGCGCAACGAACGGTTCAAATCGGCCAATTGTTGTTGGTAGTAACTGTTTCACCTGGTTCCAGAAGGTCAAACCAGATAACACCTCAGTGATCCCAGAAAACACAGTGCATTGTATTCTTTCCGAAACGATGTGGCTTTGCTTTCGATTTGGTCTGTGTACCGCGCTTAATATATGATCGTTTACGTTTGGAATTCTCGAAATAGATAAATTTTCATTGCCAGTAACAATTCGATGAAGATATGACTTTCTTTTGTACCTGGCGAGCAACATTTCAGAGGTGGTTTTTCGATTTTCTTGCAGTCTTTCAGTCAATTCATGCGGCACCGTTCCTCCCACTTTCAAAGTCAATCCCATGGCTTTTAAACGTTGAGAAATGCATTGTTGGATCACATTTATCGTACCATAATTGTACTACAAGTTGTTCTTGCGTTTGACCATCATCCTCATCCCTCATCGAGTAAAGCTTGCAATTCGGCATCTGCAAACTTTTTCTTCGTGGTCTTCCACGTTCTTCGTTTCTCACATCAAAATCGCCACTTTTAAACTTATTGAACCACTCGTTGCACTGTGGTTTGCCTGGAGCGTGCTGGCCGTAAGCCAGCATTCCACAAACATTCGATGAGATTGAGATTCCAAAGCAGATTTCTTCAATTGGAAACAGAAAATCAATGATCTCGGCATATCGTAGTTTATAGACCCAAAATTCGACATTTTTATGCGAAAAAGCGAAAAAAAAAATGTTGTTGTATGAAACTTGATTGTTTTTGAACTGACTATTGTTGACAGAACTAAATGTGAAGAAATAACAGAGCTCCTTGGCATTCACTCCTTACAACGTAATAAAGGGGAGGGAGGAGGGGGAGCGGAGGTTGAAGTATAACCGCAAGAAGAGTCTCCCAACACAAACCGGGTTCAACGTAATCTCGTTCCCTTAAATTAATAGACTTCTAAGGAAGCAAAAACCATAAACACCCTCCTCTCAACCCCTGAAGGAGTCACTACTGCACACATACAAATGCTTGTACTGTTTCTAGTACACATGCAACCCATTAATTATTTCAACTTTATAACAGCACCAATACGAACAGAGAATTGCAAGCAAGTTGTTGTATGCATTTAAGCATAAACAGGAAACGGAAATATCAGCAGCAATCATTACACTAAAGATACTCCATACCCTCAGTTGTTGTTGTGTTGTTATGTTGTTAATGGTGGTAGATATTGCGATATTGCGATATTGCGATAATGACGATGATTATGATGTTATTGCCTTTGGTATTGAATTTACGATGAAAATTCTTGGTCTCCTTACTTCAAGACCTTGCACAGAATGTTCTCTCCACGTTCTCGATACAATTCTGTTATAATTATTTAAAGTAAAAAACAAAAAAAAAAAAACAAAAATGAAAAAAATGTAAGAAGGAAAGAGAACTACTGCTACCCATAAATTAATTAATTTGACGTCACTTAAGATATTTAATGTTCTCACTTAAGGTATTTTAATTAAATTCACTTCGATTAAGCTAAAATGCTGAAGCGTTTTTTGATGGCTCCACTCGGTGGTTGGGGCAGCTGTCAAGCAGGTGCTAGGCGGCCATGGCAGCAATAGCAAATAGCTGTGACAGCAAATTGTGGCTGTTTGGCATTAAAAAGTTGATAGCAAATAACTTGATCTTTTAATTGAAAATCATGACAAAAAGTAAAAAGAAAGAAGTGGGTGGGGGAGGGGGGGGGGGGGTTGGGTATTGCTTGAAAGAATGCGGCAAGTGTCGAGTTTGTCGCATTGGTGAGAAAATTCGAATTTAAGAATAGAATACACGGTGAAAAGTTTTTGTTCAACTCAAACGTTAAAATCTCTCTAAAATAAACACAACATTTCGATTCAATTTTTATATAGTGTAAATTTCAATTAACGCATTTTCATCTAAAAGCAATTTAGCAAAATTTTCTGCTTTTGGTTTAGGACATTAATTTTCATTGCTATGGTATGCTCTTTCATTGTATGTAGGGCGAATGTGGATGGTTAATGAAAATGAAGCACTGAGATTTCGTTGCCGATACAGAAAATCACGACGCCATCTGAAACTGCGAAATGTCAACCCGAAAGCAAGCGTCTATTATTTGCTTATTAAATAAAGAAAGAAGAGGCAAAATGATATGAAATGAAATATCAGCTAAAAACTCAATCCCACAAACTCAAACGAAATGCTCCTCGCAGTACGACTCTTTAACGCCTTCGCCCCCTTCGAGCAAGACTTAACTGAGGTAAAGATTAGTGTCACGCCACACAAAGCAGCAGCAGCAGCAGCAGCAGCAGCAGCATAGAGGGCAACGGAAAGAGTGGACACACAAACACACTCACAAAAACACAAACACACACACACACACACATACCAACTTCCTTCCGATATTTTGATATATTTTTTTGCAATTTATTTAACGAAACAATTACTCAAGGCTATTATGCTGAAAAGTACACAAAATGCTTTTAAATCTATAAGATAATCAAATAGCTGCCGGGGTAATTAATAGAATATGAGGTAGGAGAAAAATAGAGAAAATGAAGATGAAGATGAAGATGGTAAGAGGAGGAGGGATGCGAGGTTATTGCTGTAACCATCAGTTAGAGTAGCAACGAAACTTTTATGCACCCTAACAATAACTTTATGCTACTTATTTATCCAAGCGGAAGGAGCAAGAGGCAATATCGAAAATGAAGGTGTTTTAATTAATTAATAAATATTCGTTCTGAGTTCTCTGCTCATTTGGATCTCTACTACAATCTGTAATTCCATTAAGGGATGCTAGATTTTGAAGTATGTACTTAGATTTCGTCCAGCAGGAAGCAAGTTTACTATTCCACTACTATTTCTACTACTATATCCTAGTACTTGTCTACTATTTTTCTACTACTATTTTCTGCTGTATATCTCTTACTTTTTACCTACTACTTTTCTACTACTTTCTACCTACTATTTTTTACTATTTATGTGCTACTATTTCTACTGCTACTTAGTCTTACCTGCTTTTTACTTACTTACTTTTTACCTGCTATTTTCTAATATTTATCTAATACTATTTTTACTGTTACTTAGTCTCCACTAGCTAGCCTACTAATTTTCTGCTACCCTTTCTACTTTTACTTCCTACAACATTTTCTACCAGCTATTTTTACTACTACTACTATCTACAACTTTCCTAATACTAATTTCTACTAAATTCTGCTACTAATTTCCACTATTACTATTTTCTATCACTTGTCTACTATAATTTTCTACCTCTTTTCTACTACTTTCCTACTACTTTTTACCGACTTTTTTCTACTATTTATTTACTACTATTTCTACTGCTACTTAGTCTCCACTAGCTTGTCTACTACTTTTCTGCTACCCTTTCTACTTTTACCTCCTACTACATTTTCTACCACCTATTTTTACTATTACTACTATTTACTATTTTTCTAAAACTATTTTCTACTAATTTCTGCTACTAATTTCCACTATTACTATTTTCTATTACTTGTCTACTATTATTTTCTACTACTTGCCTACCACTTTTCTATTACTATATTTTGCTACTTTTCTACTACTTTTCTACTACTTTTATACTACTTTTCTTCTACTTTTCTACTTCTCTTTACCTACTATTTTTTACTATTTATGTGCTACTATTTCTACTGCTACTTAGTCTCCACTAGCTTTTCTACTACTTTTCTGCTACCCTTTGTACTTTCACTTCCTACAACATTTTCTACCACCAATTTTTACTACTACTTTCTACTACTTTTCTAATATTATTTTCTCTTAATTTCTGCTACTAATTTCCACTATTACTATTTTCTATCACTTGTCTATTATTATTTTCTACTACTTGCCTACAATTTTTCTATTACTATTTTGTACTAATTTTCTACTACTTTTTATCTACTATTTTTTACTATTTAAGTACTACTATTTCTACTACTAAATTTTTTCCACTACCTTTCCTACTACTTTTCTGCTACCCTTACTTTACTTACTTACTTTTAATGGCACAACAGCCCATGGAGGGTTTAGGCCGAGCTTTTCGCATCCAGTCATGTTGTGCTTGTTATATTTGTACATGAATGGAAGGCACCTACAGTTTAATGCCGAATCCGAACGGCGAAGTAAAAAGCTTTTCATAGGTAATTTTTACTCTTGTAGGATTGCCATTGCCTGCCAAGAGGTGGTGCCGTGTATAAAAATTAGTTTTTCTACCATTTTTAAAAAAATTTTTTTTTTGATTTTTTCTGTGCCGAGATTTGAACCCCGAACGCATTACCACTATGCCACAGCGACCACTTTCTACTCTTTCTACTACTATTTTCTACTACATTTTCTACCACCTATTTTCACTAATATTATATACTAGTATTCTAATACTATTATCTATTATCTACTAATTTATGCTACTAATTTACATTACTATTTGTTACTACTTTTCTACTACTATTTGCTATCACTTCTCTACTACTTTTTTCCACTTCTATTCTACTTTCCACAATTACATAATTTGTTAGTAAAACTTCTTTAGCGAAGTTGTGAATTAAAAATTATTGAAACGCGAACGTGACCGTGTTTAAGCCATCCTTTCTTTTCCTATTCATTTTCTCTATCCTTATTTCGTTTTGTTCTACTTTCTACTTACTTAACTGGCACTACAACCGATGATGGGTCTTGGCCGCCTCTACAAAGCTTCGCTAGTCGCCTCTGCTATGCGCGTGCCGTCGCCAGTTGATAAGGCCAAGTGCAGTCAGGTTGCCCTGCACTTGGTCTTTCCAACGGAGATTAGGGCGTCCCCTTCTGCGTGTTCCTCCACCGTGGTTCGAATAAAACACCCTTCTCGTCGGAGCGCTTTCTTCCATTCGCTCAACATGACCCAGCCAACGAAGCCGCTGGAGTTTTATACGCTTGACTATGTCAGTGTCGGCGTACAGCTCATACAGCTCATACATCTCATCGTTCCATCTTATTCGATACACGTAGCCCACGCATACTACACCGTAGATCTTACGGAGTATCTTCCTCTCGAACGCTCCTAACAGCCTCTTATCATTGATGGTCAATGTCCACGTCTCTGCGCCATACATTAGGACGGGAAGGATTAGAGACTTACAGAGTGTTATTTTCGTCGGTCGTGAGAGGGCTCTACTTCTGAATTGCCTACTGAGCCCTCTAGTATTACCTGTTGGCAAAAGTTAGTCTCCGCTTGAGACACAAGTAAGTACAGGTTCTTTTTTTTCCATAAATTCTACTTGTAACTTACTATAGGTACATAATATTTATAATATTGTGTATAAATTTTATATATTATTTTATCAAATATTGGGTCGATCGTACAAATATTCTTTGTAAGTATGTAACATAAAGTAAATAAGTTCCGTGTACAACAACAAATATTACAAACTTATTGCTTTACAGAATGTTCCTTGCTATTTTCTTTTGTGCTATATTCGTTTACCTCTAAACGATCAAGCTGTATTACACTGTGTGCCATATATTTAGTTACACTCTAACTGATTAAATTGTGGATTTTCATATTATATATAAATAGATATATTTTTTCATTAAAAATATTACATATACAACATATAAATATGTTGATTTTGTACAAAAACAAAAAATTAATATTATAAATACATTAGCCCATAACATTCCTTCCATGCTAACTGTGCTAACTTTTGCCACAAAGCGGCTAACTTTTCGTTCGGTTGCCAAGCTGTTTTGACCCGGCAGGGTGGCTATCGCCTGTTATGAAACGAGCGAAAATCACACACCATCAGTTCTGATTGGCAGGCACGGATTGAGACTAATACGTGAAGTATTCCATCCATACAAGAAACAGCTTCTTACAGAATTTCCACCATAGACAACAGCGAAAGCCCTCAGTGGAGGCAGTCCTCTCCTCACAGAGTAATCAATTTCAACTTCCGATCCTTATCTGTTGATGGCAAAAATTTAAGGTGGCAAACAATAAGCCTTCTGCGGTGAAGAAACTTCCATGACAAAAACCAAGTAGCAAAAAAATCACCCTTTATATGAAACAAATTTGTAAATATTAAAATTTTCAAATGTTTTTTTTGGCTTGTCGTGTAAAATTTGATGAAACTCTGTGTTGGCGCTTAAGACATTATGTTATTTCGTGGTCGCTGTGCCGCAGTGGTAATACGTTGGACTGCTACGCAGAGTATCCGGGGTTCAAATCTCAACACAAGCAAAATCAAAACAAAAAAAGAACAAATAAATATTTTTCTACACGGCACCACCACCACCTATTGGCCGGCAATGGGAAACCTACAAGAGTAAAAATTGCTATGAAAAGCTTTTCACTTCGCCGTTCGGATTCGACATTAAACTGTAGGTGCCTTCCATTCATGCACAAATATAACACGTACAACATGCGTGGATGCGAAAAGCTCGGCCTAGGCCCTCCATGGGCTGTTGTGCCATGGTTCATCTCTCTTCTCTAACTTTTGGCCACTCTTCTCAAGAGGCGCAATGTTCATATCAGGAGCAAAGTCGTACCTCCACAGAAAATTAGATGAGTCAGATGATTTGCACTATTTCGTTCTTTGGCTACTTTAAGGTTCTTGATAGAACCAGAAATCATGTCCTGGAGTTTAACACAAAACAACAGGAAAATAAGAAGTTTCAGCTGTAAATTAATTTTATGCAGCCCATTTTTCTCCCTTAATGACTTCTTGTTTCGTAATGTCTCACTTTAAAGTGGCAATGAAACTTAAAAGCAAGTGCGCACAACCAAGAGTACTATGGAAAGGTCTGTGTGAATGTGAGATTGTGATGTCCAATGGATATTCCACTGACGGTAAACCAAGACGCATAAGTAGTACCTTTGTACCCATACAATCTGTCGTTCGAATTTCATATATAGTATGTGATAGTAGCACATATTAATATTTAATATTGAATGCTCTTTACGGCTCTTTATGGCTCAGTTGCAGTTTCAGTTTCAGTTACAGTTGAGATTGAGGTTGAAATTGCTTTTCCATAGTTGACATCTTTGCTGTTATTGCACTTTTCTTATTTCCCTGTTTTCTGTGTTTCTGCTGTCATTGCTCCACAACAAATAGAATTATCTTTTATTACGCTTTCATACTTGCTCGTATTTCGTACGTTAATTGTTTACTGTGTGCGTCGGTGTGTGTGTGTGTGTGTTGTGTGTGTATGTGTGCCCATGCAACTTCAATCAAGATGATGTTGATGATAATGACAATGACAGCAAATAAAGTGCAACCACTGCCACTCCTCAAAGCAGCAGCATCGTGTCATGTCATCTCTGTGCAATTTCTGTAGGTAATAATTTTATGATTTGCATTACACAGTGACTTTTTACTTATCCTCGTCAGTGCGATATTGTCACTGCTGCTTTTACACTACATTTTATTGTGCTTTTTACTTTAGATTTTCCTTCTTGTCGCTCAGCGTTTACGTATCGCTCAATTCAGTTCCAGCCTTCAGTTCCAGTTGCAATTGTTGTTAATATCGCGCCCCCAGTTGCCCTTACTCCCAGTTACTTGCTGTTAATAATGCCACAGCGCGGCAGTTGTCACTCTGTTGCTGAGCGTAAGTGAGTAGCAACTTTAGAAAAAAAATTATTTCATCATCAATTCGGCTTGACTTTGCTTGTTCACAGTTTCTGCATTTTTAACACCTTTACTCGGATTTCTCATGATGGATACTTTTTAATGAAATGCTTTTTCTTCTCTTGGATAATTTAAAGAAATCTTTCGTAAATTGAAAATTTTATTTCATATCATATAAATAAAAAACTGGAAAATGACATACCAGCTAAAATAGATATCAAAAATAAGTAGGTAGTATGGGATATGGAAGAAATATAAACATTATTATTCTTTACTTCTGTTTGTTTTACTTCTTTAGAATGGTTTTTATATTTACGAGGGGGCAACAGATGATCGTCGGCAAAACGAAAATTGTCACGGAAATGAAGGCGCCCTCTGTCAATCAAGTCTGACAAAAATTAGGATGCATATGTATATACTACTGTGGGCAAAAGTTAGTAAGACTTTTTAATTTAAATTTCACGCGGAAACCCATTTATCAATTTATATTATTTTTTTAAGGTTGGTATGACTGTCGGTGACATCTGTGCCGCCAAATGTCGCATCAAAATAATCATTAGTGTTTAGTATACGCTTGTCTTTCTGAAGTTCTGAAGTACAAAAAGTGCATTCGGCGATTTTCACATTGAGTGAAATTATTCAACAAAGAAGTTCCATTAAATTTTGTGTGCGGAATCAAATTTCTGGTGCCAAAACGTTCAGAATGTTGCAAAAGGCCTTCGGTGATAATTGTATGTCGCGAGCAAGTGTTTTTGATTGGTACAAATTGTTCAAAGATGGTCGAGAACGCGTTGACGACGAACCACGTCCAGGACGGCCATCAACATCAACATCAACTGATGATCAACACGTCAATAAAATCAAGGAATTGGTGCTCGAGAATCGAGAATCGACGATTAACAGTCGAAACAGAGACCTTACTGGCATCGTTGGAATATCAATATCGGAAGGATCAGTGAAAACCATTTTAAAACATCATTTGGGCCTAAGAAGAGTGAATGCACGATTGGTTCCAAAATCACTGCATTGGTTTTACGAGACCATTTTGCCTAAAATTCGACTGATATCGTTCCGCAACCACCCTACCACCCTATTCGCCTGACTTAGCACCGTGTGACTTAGCACTTTTGGCTATTTTCTAAACTCAAAAAACCGCTTCGTGGACACCGGTACCGTTTTGAGTCAATTGAAGACATTAAACATGAATCGCTAAGGCTATTCCGGGGGGATTACTTTGAAGGGGACGAAATAGATTTGGAAGAATGAATAAAAAAATTTGAAATTATGAACAAAGTCTTACTACTTTTTGCCCACAGTAGTAAACATAAATGATGGACAAGCATATATGCATCAACTACTTATGCGACCTCTATCAATCGATAGAAGAGCTCTCTGTCCCACGTACTGACGAAGCGGTCGCTGTAGCGTAGCATTGGACTGGATTGGCAAAGTGTTCGGGGTTCGTATCTCGGCGGCACAGGCAAAATAAAAAAACTTAAATAAAATAGAAGAAAAATACAACAACAAAAATATTTCTACACGGCACCACCTCTTGGCAGGCAATTGTAAGCCTACAAGAGTAAAAATTGTCTATGAAAAGCTTTTCACTTCGCCGTTCCGATTCGGCATTAAACTGTAGGTCCCCTTCCATTCATGTACAAATATAACACGCAAAACATGAGTGGATGCGAAAAGCTCGACCTTTGGCGCTGCATGCGGTCATAGTCGACACTGATAAACTGAAGTTGATTGTGGTAAAGGCATAACACTTGCCACAATGGCTGTCTGTCTTTTAAATGGTGTCCTGCGTGATTGCATTCCCTCCCTCATTCTCACTCCTTCTTCCTCTCACCTATCAATCTTCCTTCTATTCAACACAATGCTCTGCATTCATAGGGGTACACCCTGTGTGTTGAATGTATCAATAAAAAATAAAAAAGTAAACTTCTATCAGTCGATAAAGGACGCTGACTCGGATATGATTAATATTCGATTAATAGAGGGCCTGCCCATCAGTTTCAAGTCAGATTTTACATTTCAAACAAAAATCGTTAGAAATTTCTAGAGCTGAAACAATGAGCGAGTACAGAGTAAGAAAAAAAAAACGCGAAAGTAGCATCATATAAAATTATGTTGATACACATATAAATTCATTAAGCGCCCTCTATCAATCCATATCGGAGCTCTTCATCCGCGTATGATTTTTAATCGATTGAGGGCGCTGAGTATGAATAATTTTCGATTGATAGAGGGCGCTGCCCATTAGTTTCTAGAAAAATTTTATATATCAAACAAACATTTTATTTTTCAAACAAAAATCGTTAGACATTTCTGGAGCTGAAACAATGACCGAGGATAGAGCATGAAAAAAGCCGAAAGTAGAGCCATGAAAAATTATGTGGATACACATATGCATTCACTAAGCGCCCTCTATAAATCGATAGCGGAGTACTTCATCCGCGAATGATTCTTAATCGATAGAGGGCGCTGAGTATGAATCATTTTCGATGGGCGCGGCCGGCCCATTGGTTTCTAGTAAAATTTTATATTTCAAACAACAATTTTACATTTCAAACCAAAATGGTTAGATATTTCAAGAGCTGAAAGTATGAGCGAGTATGGGGTTTAAAAAAAAACGCGAAAGTAGCGTCATATAAAATTATGTGTATACACATATGCATTCACTTTGCGCCCTCTAGCAATCGTTAGAGGAGCTCTCTATCCCACGTTCTGAATAAAGTAAACTTCTAGGAGCTCTCTCTCCCTCTATCGATTGATAGAGGGCGCTGATTCGCGTATGAATAAACTGAAATTCTTTTTATAGTTTTATTATTTATTATTATTATAAAATATCAGGTCAGTTACACAAAAGGAAACAGGTTAATAGCAAATAATATACGTAGGAGTGAGTATAGGGGAGTAAATGGAGGAAATTTTTTAATGCTAATTAGTTTGAAAGGTCATAAAGTTGAATAAGGTCTAAAATTGGTTAATGTCTTGGTACATATAATAATGGAAGAAGTGGGGAAGGTTTTTGAAATGTAAGTAGTTGTCCAAAGAAATTAGTTTCTCCCGTTCGCAATAAACAACTTGAGATCAAAGACCTTAAAGTTTGTCTTTCAACAACTTTTTGTTATTTTGTTCCACTGTGTCAACCGTTTTGATGCGTTGTCAATTTGTGTAATAAAATGTAAAAAATTTGTGCGGTGAAGATGCTGTAAGTGAATGCCGGTTCCTGGAGTGATTTACTCGATTCCGTTCCAGAAATTTCCATATCAAAGATGCACCTCGCTCTGGTCAGCCAGTCGCTGAAGAAGCCGATGAAATTTTGCAACTGGTGGTGCAAGAACTACCCGCTACAATTCCATCACATAGTCTACAACACTTTTTGCACTCTTATGTCCCAGTACCTCATAGGCTCTTTAATTGTCGTCCAGAAAAAAGTTGGAAACCTTCGCAATAAACGGGTTTTTCTAAATGGGGTGAAGTTTTTGCTTTTCAATTTTAACCTTAGTGGTATAGACTCAATTATCGGTGTACTGAATTAATAATTTAGAAAAAAATAAACAAGCAAAAAGAAATGGTTAAGAAATTCAAACTAATTACTTACTTTACTTTTAATGGCACAACAGCCCATGAAGGGCCTAGGCCGAGCTTTTCGCATCCACTCATGTTGTGCGTGTTATATTTGAACATGAGTGGAAGTCGGTTCCAGTTTTATGCGGAATCCTTACGGCGAAGTGAAAAGCTTTTCATAGGCCAGTTTTATTCTTGTATGTTTGCCAATGCCAGCCATGTCAAGAGGTGAGCGCCGTGTAAACAATTTTTTTTCAACATTATTTTTGATTTTGCCTGTACCAAGCTTCGGGCTCCGGATACTCTGCGAAGCAGGCCAACACACCACCTACTAAGCCACAGCGACCACTTCTGGACCATTCTACTTGGCCAAAAAAGAGATACTAAAAGGTTTAATGGAATTAGTGTAGTATAACGAGGTCATATACTTTGGATAGACATACAGTTTAACGCCGGTCCCAAACGACAGGGTGGCAAATTGTTATCACTTGATGGTTTTGCCATTAGTACACCAACTAGTGTACTTGTATACTTTCTTATATTTCTCATTCACTTCATATCGATAGAAATATATGTATGAAGTTTTATGAGAATCAAGCACCAGACCAAGAGGGAAATCCAACACCCAACCTTTCGGGTGAAAGTCTAGCCCTCTACCCTCTAGACTATCTAGGTCTTCAAGACATAAATATTACTGGAACTAATGTTTATGTACTACAGGAAAGCCTGTTCTTGAAACATTCATGAAGGAAATTTCTTTATCGTGTGTCAGACATACAAAGATTTTAGCGTATAGAGGAGTTTCGGTCAAGCTAAGTACAAAAATTACCGATCGGTTCATCCTCATCATTATCATTGCTTGAGGAGCCAAAAATCCTTTCTTTTATGCATGAACTTACTATATATTATAACATACTTAAAATGTGTACATATGTACATTGAAACTGATTGCTTTTTTTAAACAAGCTAAATCAAAATTGTAGATGTAGAAATTTGGAAAAGTCTGAGGTCACCCGGGCAAGGTTAAACTGTTGCGCTGGTTGACGAACATCAGACATATCTGCCACTGACATTGATAAGTAGCTGCTCAAGCTGTAGACTTAGCTATGCATAGAAACAAGTCAATGCAAATAATAGCGATTAGATAGAACTTTTTGGAAGACTAGAGAAAGATTGATTATTAGAGAAGAACTTTCTGGACTAACACATATTTATGTAGGTCCCTGGAAATATTGCTACTTATGGCATACAAATTTCCGAAGAGGCATTGCAAATATGAATGCGAGTACATTGTGATGTGAGTGTAAAATTAGATTTTTAAGATTTTTATACATGTGGTACATGCACCAACCTCCAACCATACAGGCTACCGCACTAATGTACATATGCACGAGTATGCCAGCAGGACACCACCGCTGCCTGCTGCTGCAACTACTTGCTGCAATGCGCCGCAGCAGGAGCTTCGTACTCTGCTCATTTTACTCACTGTGTCAGATGTCAGGGCAATGTATGTCAATTCGTGTGCACACAAGTCAAAACCATTTGGATTGAAAATGACATTAGAGGCATGCAAATAACTGCTCAGGCTCTCACATAGAATTTGGTAAAGGATTTCACTCGAATTTCCAGCAGAAATTAAAAGTGATACATTTTTAATGCATTTCTAATTTAAGTCAAATAACATTACGCTACATAATTATTTACCCAACCGATTAAAGTAAACAATTCTAAATGAGCCAGGAAAAAAAACTAGGATAAGGCACATACATTTCCTGAGCCCTTGGAACAATCATTCACTCCAAACGAAGAACAAAATGTCGGTATTGTCTTTCCTAACACCTCTAATTCTAATTCTCAAGAAATGGATGTCGTAAATTTAAATTTTACGATATCCACTTAATCTGTAGTTAGAGTTTGAAATCGACAAGAACACCTCAAAATATCTGAAAAAAAATCACCTGCGTTTGACCTGGTCACAACCGAACTTTCACGAAATATTCCCTATATACGAGGTGTGATCTTGAGTTACGTATGTTCGATTTTCGCATTTTTTTTCTGTTATGTTGGTACACATGTCTGTTATATATGTTGGCAATACCAACCATTTTGGATTGTCAGTTTGTTTTTGACAGATAGAAAGGTTAGTCGTATTTTGGTTTGCTCTTCGATTTTTTACTATTCGAAAAAATGGATCAAAGAAACTGTATTCTTTTACTTTTACTGATGGCTGAGAAACTGTATTCAGTTTTGTGTAAAAAATTAAATTAAATGCGCAAGGACATTTGAAATGTTGACTGTGGCCTTTGGCGAGTCTACTATGAGCAGAACACAAGTTCAATTGTGGTATAACCGGTTTAAGGAAGGCCGAGAAGATGTCAATGACGATGCTCGTCCTGGTCGCCCGAGCACGTCAACAACCCATGAAAACATTGACGCAGTGAAGAAAATGATTTTGGATAATCGTCGAATCACTATCAGAGAGGTTGCTGATGATGTTGGCATGGCATATCGTTCGGCTCATGCCAAGCAATTTTTACGGATGTTTTAGGCATGAAACGTGCGGCAGCGAAGATTGTTCGTTCCAAAATTGCTAAATTTTGAGCAAAAACAACGTCGCTTGTGCGTAAGTTTTTGGCCAAAAACAAAACCGTTATCATGCCTCAACCACCGTATTCACCGGACTTGGCCCCCGCTGACTTTTTCCTCTTCCCAAAACTGAAGACACCGATGAAACGGAAAGGAAAGCGTTTTGCTACGATTGCGGAGATAAAAGAAAAATCGAAACAGGAGCTGTTGGCGATACCAAAAAGCGCGTTTCAGAAGTGTTTCCAGGATTGGAAAAAACGCTGGCATAAGTGTATTATATCTGAGGGGGATTACTTTGAAGGGGACAAGATCGTAGTCGATGAATAAATAAATACTTTTTGAAAATAACGGTTATTTTTTTATCATACCTCGTATGTAATTTATTACTTACTTACTTAGCTGTCACCACAATCGATGATCAGTCTTGGCCGCCGCAAATGTATCTTATACCTTACTAAAATATATAAAGCTAAAATTCGTGCCTTTTGTTCGGAAAGTAGCAGAAGTGATTATGATTCCAGAACTGGAAAAACCCTTACACGACGTGTCTTCATATAGAACAATTTCGCTCCTACCACTGCTATCAAAGTTGCTGGAAATATTACTTATGAAAATTCTAAATCGAATCATTGAACAACGAATACCGATCCCAGATCATCAGTTCGGTTTTAGAGACAAACACTCAACGATCGATCAGGTGCATAGAATGACTGAGGTCATTGAAAAGGGACTAGAAGATATAAAAGCAGTGTTCCTAGATGTGGCACAAGCATGTTATAAAGTCTGGCATGACGACCGCATAATGAAACTTAGAATACACCTCGCTAGTGATTTCTGTGATCTTCTTGAATCATATTTAACACAACGATTCTTCTGGATTCTTCTGGTGTTGCACAAGGAAGCGTATTGGGTCTAGTCTGATATCTCTTGTTCACTAGTGATCTACCAACTGGATCAAATTATTGCACTTTTACCTTTGCAGATGATCCAGCTTTTCTAGCTGTAGGTTCAACCAGAGAAGAATCTACTAACTCCCTTCAATTGGTGGTTACAAAAATGATCGATTGGGCCGAAAAATGGAGAATAACCAAACCAAATTCATACATGTTGATTTCACAAATAAAGATTGTCTTTATAAACCGATATACGAGGTGTGATCAATTGTGATTCAATTGTGGTATAACCGGTTTAAGGAAGGCCGAGAAGATGTCAATGACGATGCTCGTCCTGGTCGCCCGAGCACCTACATGAATAATCATCATATTGTATTATACCTTATTCGAACACTGCAAAATACCTTAGACGCAGGGCTTCGACGGAAGATGCACGTAGAAAAAGAAACCACAGAGCTTGGTCTAAAATTCGAAGACATGTATTGGCTACTTGGTTGGAAATCGATGCTTTAAATCTATAACAAAATTATTTTATATAAACAGATCATCAAACATATTTGGACCTATGGAATTCAACTTTGAGGTTGTGCCAGTGAATCAACAATAATGTCATTTCAACGTTTCCAGAACCAAGTACTTAAGTCAATTGTCACTGCACCTTGGTACATTCATAATGCCGACCTGCACCGTAATCTGGAGGGAGATAGATATGGTAACGGACGTGATCGAAAAAGAATTTCCTAGTTCTCATGCTATGGGGCTTCAACGACACGTAAATTAAGAGGCTACAAGAGGCTCCCCCTTCCTGTCGAGTCAGAACGTAGGCTAAACCGCACAAAGCCTTGCGATCTTGTTGGGCGATAACTTAAAAAAGTTAGTCTTCTCTATTTTTTTTTGCAATATTCCTTTTAAATTTATTAAATAAGAATTACTTGTTAGTTTTTTTTTTGTAACTAGTTGCAGTATTATGAAAATTGTATTACATCCTTGTTAATAAAAAAAAACAAAAAAACATAATAATTTACTCATAGACAGTCGAAAATTGTATGCAAATTTCAAAAATGTTGAAATATTTTCATATGCAAAAGCAAATGGAAATTTACTTTCACCGCATTGAGCTCCTTGTTTGAAATTCCGTTTTAGATTTTCATTCAGAATCCATTGCACTTTCATTCCGATCTTCTGAGGAATTGCCATTTCAAACTAAATAAGCGCAGTTGAAACATTTGCAAACACACACACACACACACACACACACACACACACACACACACGCACACACACACACACACACACGCACACGCAGACACACACGCAAGCAACTGAACCTACCCTACAGCATAAACGTAAGCAGTAAATGCAACGAATATTGAAATTCTAGCAATGTTGAAAATGTGGAAAAGTAAAATGAAAGGAAGCAAAAATTGCACAAACACACACACACACACACACACAGATCAATCAATTGTTGAATGTGAGTAATGAAAATAGGCATAACGAGTAGTTACTTGAGAAAAAAAAAAGTGAAACAGAGAAGTGCTTGTATGCGTGCTTTAGCTGAGCAGCAATAAAAAGCAACGCTCGCTATTATGTGGTTACAACTTTCAGTTCATGCTCTGATGTTTTCTCAGCATTTCGTTGTGGCTGATGGTGATGGCATTTGCTGTTTTGCCTAATTTTGCATATAATTTAATGTTATGACCAAGGATTTAGCATTATTATAAAGATAAGGATTAGCCATTATGTTGTAAAAACGATTCGGGCAAGTGGCCGCCTCGGCTGGTTCGACTAAATTGCAGCCGAGAGGCCCAATTATCAACTACGTTTTTCAGCAATTGGGGCCGTATGTCAGTAATAACGCGCCGAATATTCTTTTCCAAGGCGTCAATCGTCTCGGGCTTATCTCCGTAGACAATCGACTTCACATAACCTCAAAATCCCACAAAAAATAGTCCAGCGGTGTTAAATCGCACGATCTTCGAGGCCACGCCACAGGCCCACGACCCGAGATTATGCGCTCACCAAAAGTTTCCTTCAATAAATTGATTGTTTCGTTGGCTGTATGACATGTAGCGCCTTGTAGCGTCTTGTTGGAACCAAAGGTCGTCCACATCAACATCAACATCTTCCAAATCAGGAACAAAAAAGTCATTAATCATGGCTCTATAGCGTTCCCCATTGACTGTAAGGTTATGACCGGCTTCATCTATGAAGAAATATGGACCAATGATTCCCTCTGCCCATAAAGCACACCAAACAGTGACTTTTTGAGGATGTAACGGCGTCTCAACATACGCAAGTAAGCACTAGTAACGGGTCTTATTATTTTCTTTTTCTCTAATTTTTATTTTTAATTTTCTCATTTTTGTGGATTATGGTCACTCTAAATGCGACAATTTTGCTTATTAACGTACCCATTCAGCTAAAAGTGAGCTTCATCCCTGAACAAAATTTTCTTGTTGAAAATCAGGATCGGTAGCCATCTCGTTTTGGGCCCATTCACCGAACGATTTGCAAACATTATTCAGAAGTAAGTCTATTCATTATGAAATGGCAAACCAAACTGAGCATAAATCAAGTGACAGCAACTGTCGAAAAGACCAATTCCGAAAATAGTATTGCCAGATTGAAAACCACACTTCTAAAAAAAAACACCCTTTAGATATCGCAGCCTGATATACTTACATTCGGAGATGTATCTACATTAGCTATGGAGTTGAGTTGTACTTATAAATGGGATTTGGATACGCTGAAATCCTTAATTTTGTGAGGAACGATGAAAAAATGCGTTATCCATAAAATTAGAGCGGTACGATGAGGTAAGTGACATTGCATCAAAGTTAAGAAAAAAATGAGAGGAAAATCGAAAAATTACAGGAGTCGGCCCTAGAAGGTTAAAACGTAAGACCGACAGATTGCCATTAATTTTCAAAAGTCAACATTTTTGCACCAACATAAGTGTTTACCCTCCACCACCAACCCTGAAGTGAACATAGAGAGGTAAAATGTAAGACCGAACCCCATTAAAATTACTACTTCAACATTTTTTCCGAACATACTTACTCCCATTCCCATCCTCGAAAAGTGCTCACCTCTCTTCTTGGCCCAACAGCACATGGAGGGGCTACGCCGAGCTTTTCGCATCCACTCATGTTATGCGTGTTATATTTTTGTATATGAATGGAAGGGACCTACAGTTTAATTTAGAATCCGAACTGCGAAGTGAAAAGCTTTTCATAGGCATTTTTTACTCTTGTAGGTTTGCCATTGCCTGCCAAGAGGTGGTGCCGTGTAGAAAAATAGTTTTCTTTACTTTTTGATGTGCCAAGATTTGAACCCCAGACACTCTGCGTAGCAATACAACGCACTACCAACTTATTAAAAGGGGGCACATAGAATAATAAAAGTAAAAATTTTAAAAATAAAAGGCGAATAGCTCGGCCTAAGCCCACCAGGGGCTGTTGTGCCATTAAAAAGAAGAAACAATTCATTAAAATCCAAATGAAAATTAATTTCATTTTCAATCTTTTCGGGACAGGAAACGGGGGTTAGTACAATCGGCTAAAAATTATGAAAGAGGGAAATCAATGACAGCCGGGCTTATATTTTAGCACTTTCTAAAATCATGACGACTCTCACCTCATAAAAAAAGACGAATTATTCTATGGGTGCCACCGGGTGCCACCCAAAGGCCTGCTGATGAGGGGTTAGTATGTTCGGGGAAAATGTTGGAGAGTGAAAAAATAATTAAGGCCGTTCTTACATTTAAACCCGCTAGCAGCGACGCCTGACCAGCTGTCACGAGATCAGCGTCGATTTTCATCAAAATGTCAACTTAGCATTGGAGCTCCATTAAGGGTTGGCAATGGTGGTAAGTGGGAGGGACACAAAATTCCCCCAAAAAAAACTACTAAAACCAAAATCCCCAACTTTAAGAAAACTTCCCAAACTCATACTCCCCACATCCAAAATCCCCACAATCAGAATACCCAAAATTAAAATTACCAAAATCAATCATGCAAAACAAAAAATTAAAAATTATCGAAATCAAAATCGCACCGCAAGCTTAAAATCACACTTTCAAGTAAACAATGCCAATGCAATATGTCTTTGAAATATTTAAAAATTATTAAAAATCGGATTGGATACAAATAAAAAGGTTTACTTGAGATCTTACTTTTAATGGCACAACAGCCCATGGAGGGCCTAGGCCGAACTTTTCGCATCCACTCATATGGTGCGTGTTATATTTGTATATGAATGGAAAGTAACCTACAGTTTAATGCCGAATCCGAACGGCGAAGTGAAAAGCTTTTCATAGCAATTTTTATTCTTGTAGGTTTGCCATTACCTGCCAAGAGGTGGTGCCGTGTAGAAAAAATTTTTTTTTTCTACTTTTTATTATTACTTGAGATCTTTATCGCATAATATTTCACTTTCTAATTAAGTTAAACCCAACATCGCCGTAATTTTAAACATAATCTAAACGTAATTCACAGAAAAATGTGGATGTTTGGGTTTGGGGATTTGGTGTTTGTGGATTTGGTATTTGGCGATTTTGATTTTGGGGATTTTGGATTTGGGGATTTTGCATTTGGGGATTTTGAGTTTGACAACTTTTGATGTGCCTATTTTTTTTGGGATTTTTATTTTGTTGGATTTCGTACTTAATTCGTGGTAAGTACATTGGGGAAAATATTTGAAAAGTTCAATTAATGGAGGTCGGCTGAACATTTTGACCTTCAAGCATCACCCTGGAAGCACGATGAGCCTATTTCCTTTACCCCTTACATAAAAGGACATAAAAGGTGTAAGTTGTTGGAGATAAATGTTGGGGGGTGAATATTAATGGAGGCCGATCTTAAATTTTGACCATCTATGATTACCCTGATAGCACGGGCTGCCCATTTCATAGAAATGCTTATTTTGTAGGAGGGCCTCTTTAACGATTGAAGATGCACCACCACTCTAATTTTATAGTTCACAAATTTTTCCTCATCGTACCTCACAAATGTAAAAATATTTCTTTGTTTCACAGAATCACCAAGCCACCAGTCTTTCGTTTGTCTACGATAATAAGGAGACTTCCTTCAAAGTCTTTTATCCACTTCGGGTAGTTCTGGGCCAGCAAAACTTTTTAGCATTCAAAATGTGTAACGAATTTCAATAAAAGCGGGAATTGAAGTGAAATTCTCTGCTTTTTGTATGGCAAAAAATTGTCAGCTACTTTTTCATTTAAAGCAATTAGAAAGTAGTAAACTTAAATAACCTCAGGCAAAGATGCTCCTGCTGCTGGTTCTCTTTCTTTTACTGTTGCCCATTTAGCGCCAATGTTTCCATAGTTTTCATCCGCCTGCCGATTGCTAATTTCTCTCCATTCTGTCGGTCTATCTGTCATCTTGCCATTAGTTAGCAGAAGAGTAGCAGCATTAATATATTTTTCCTTTTCACAGAGCAGTTGCTGGCTGCTGGCTGCTGCTGGCTGCTGTTGCTGCCCAATTTTTTGCGCACATTCAAATCACACAATTTCATTTCATTAAAATTGACATCTATTATTTGCATATTCACCATTTTTTATGCACACATTTGCTGCAGTCTCCTTCATTGTGCTGCAGTCTCTGCCAGACAAGCCAATGGCTTCTCTCATCTGCCATTCATTTATTCATTCATTCATTCATTCATTCATTTAGTTAGTAATGGCAGTTATTGGTCATATCGACAATGACTGCAAGTTCATTAATATTTCTTTACTTTTCACTTCTTCGGTGTAGGTTTTTGTGCTATTTCATTTCTGTGCTCTCAAATATTCAATTGCATTATTATTGAGTCATTATTGCATAGCTGCCCCAAGTTAATTAAATTAATTATTGGCATATTTGAATTTTTGCCATAAAATTCCTTTTTTGAAAATGAATTGAATTCATAGTTAAATATTTTTACAATCATTTCAACTTTAGTTATAGTAGAAATTTAAACTGACTCGTAAGCGGGCTTTGGAGAACTCGCTGTGCTCTCTTTGGAATTTATGTTATTTTCATTTCAAGAAAATTAATCCATCTTTTTCATAATATAGAACTAAGTATTCAGCAATTCAGATTTGATCTTCACTAAAACTCAATTCAAGCTCAATTCAAGCTCAATTCAAGCTCATTTTCTCCCAACTTCGCATACTGAGAGAATTTCGAGTCATTCAAAGCAAGCCAACTATTGTGATTGGCTGTGTAAATAAAATCTCTTCTGAAGTGAATAAAATCTCTCCTGAAGTGAAGAATTTAGTTCAACCAGACGGTGGCCGTGGTGTAGTGGTAGTGCGTTGGACTGCTACGCAGAGTTTCCGGGGTTCGAATCTCGGCAAAGGCAAAATCAAAAAGTAGAGAAACTAATTTTTCTACACGGCACCAACTCTTGGCAGGCAATGTCAAACCTACAAGAGTAAAAATTGCTTATGAAAAGCTTTTCACTTCGCCGTTTGGATTCGACATTAAACTGTAGGTGCCTTCCATTCATATACAAAAATATAACACGCACAACATGACTCGATGCGAAAAGCTCGGCCTAGGCCCTCCATGGGCTGTTGTGCCATTAAAAGTAAGTAAAGTAAGATGAATATATCTTAACATAAATTTGGCCACAAGGAATAACAGCTAAAGTTGTGTTAAGAAAAATAAAAATTTATTGCATATTTTGCATTATTATAAATCCCAAAATGTTCGTGAGTTCTTGAAAAATGTTTCCAATTTAGCAATACTCATAGTATTGTATTATTAATTAAACTCAAATAATTATTTAAAAATTTTCAAGATTTTGGGATTTAAATACATATAATGAAAAATATGCAATAACTTTTTATGAAGTTTACTTCTTTAGTAAAGTTTTTATATTTACGATGGGGTAACAGATGATTGTGACAAAACGGAAATGAAGGGCAGTGCCCTCTATTAATCAAGTATGACAAATATGTGGATGCAGATGTATATACACATAAATGATGGGCAAGTACATATGCATCCACTATGCAACCTCTATCAATCGATATAGGAGTTCTCTGTCCCACGTTCTGAAGAAGTAAACTTCTATCAATCGATAGAGGGCGCTGACACGGATATGATTTATATTCGAGTGAATATACCCATCAGTTTCTAGTAAAATTTTCATTTATTTTCATTTGTAGAGCAGAAAGAAAAAAAAGTAGCATGAATGATGGCAAATGAGTTCATTAGAGCCAACAATTGTATCAGCGCTGACAGATAAGCTGCAGTTTTTGCTGGAGATTTTATCGTAACACAATCGTCATTTGTCTGTGCCTCACGTTTATCTTTTTTTCAGACCATACTCGCTCAGTCCATACGGTTTTTGTATGAAACATAAAATTTTTGTTTGAAATTGAAAGTGATGGGCAGCGCCCTCTGTCAATCGAGTATGACTCTTACCCAGCATCCTCTATCGAGTATGAATCATACACGGATAGAGGGCTCCGCTATCGATTGATAGAGGGCGCATAGTGGATGCATATGTGTGTACACATAATTTTATATGATGCTACTTTCCCTTTTTGTTTATACTCTATCTTCGCTCATTCTTTCTAGAAATTTCTAACGATTTTTGTTTGAAATGTATAATTTTTGTTTGAAATATAAAATGTTACTAGAAACTGATGCGCAGCGCCATCTGTCAATCGAATATGAATCATACCCAAGTCAGCGCCCTCTATCAATCGATATAGAGGGATAGAGGTCTTCTAGACGTTTAATTCTTCAGAACGTGGGATAGAGAGCTACCCTATCGATTGATAGAGGTCGCATAGTGGATGCATATGTTAGTAGGGATATAAATACTGGTACAACATTGAACAGACCCATTTAAATAGTAGAATTGAACATGCCCTGTTAGTACCACTTGGTTTATGAAGGCTAACCTCTGTAGCGGTAGTCTGTAAGGGGAATTCAAAATTATGTCAGCTTTCACCATGGAGTGGTTAGATCATGAGAACCGTATCGCTGTTATAGCACTTTTTAAGTGTGAAATGAAGAAAAGCGATATTTTCAAAATGCTCCGCCCACTCGGGATTAGTCGCATGTTCGTCTACCGGTGCATAACTCTGTTTGAGTAGACTGGAGATATCAAAGACCGCCAATTGTCGGGCCGTTCACGTACAGTTCGTACGCCGCAAGTCATCAAAGCTGCCAAATCAAGAATTGAGCGAAATCCGCTCCGAAAACAGAAAATCATGGCCCGTGAGATGAATATCACTCAAAAGTCCATGAGTCGAATTATTAAAAAAGACTTGGAGCTTGGTGCCTTCAAACGTTGAACCGGACACTTGTTGACTTCAGCTTTGGAAAAAAGGGTAGAAAAACGCTGATAACTTGCACAGAAAGATCTTGTTTACGGATGAAATAATTTTTACCATGCAGGAACAATTTAACAAGCAAAATGATAATGTTTAGGCACGGTCATCTAAAGAAGGATCTGAACTGATCCCAAGGATCGAAAAGGGGTCAAAACTTCGGCCAAAGTTTACCAAGAAACCATTTTGGAAGGTTGTTGTGGAGCGACTTAACCATTTCCTGTTCCAAAACTAGCCGTGGACTTTCCAGCAGGATTTTGCGCCAGCCCATAAAGCTAAGACGACCCAGACCTGGCTTCAAAACAATTTTCCAGCTTTCATTTGCTCTGAAGAATGTCAGTCTGGCAGCCCTGATCTGAACCCACTGGATAATAAATTATGGACAGTTTTAGAGGACATGGTTTGCCGCAAAAGATACCCCAACATTGATTCTCTGAAGACTGCTTTGATCCGTGTTGTCAGCACTTTCCCAATGCACGAGGTGCGTGCAGCTATTAATGATTGGCAAGTGGGACTTAAGGCGTGCGTGAAGTCGAAATGCGGGCATTTCGAATAAGTAATTGCTTTTCCACAACTTTAGCGTCTGTTTCACCAGGTGAGGAGCGGCTAAAAGCGGGCATCTGATCTTGTAACAAGCGGCTCGCTATACAAATGTGTTATACGTTATAGCTCAACATAACCCTTCTCCTGCCTGGAGGGCAGCTGGCAGCCCTAGCACCAGGATCGGGTGCGATAGCCCAATCAGTTATCCACCTTAAATTTTGTTGGGATTAACGAAACGTCAACAAACTCATGCAACTCATCGAGCAAACACTACGGGACAAGCAAGCCGGCTTTCGACCCCACCGAAGTTGTGGCGACCAATCCAACACTCTGAAAGTTATAATAAAGCAGTCTATTGAATGGAGAACACCGGTATACCTACTTTTCGTTGACTTCAAGAAAGCCTTCGACACCATTCGACGAACTGCAATATGGGATGCCTTAAAGAAAAAAGGGGTTCTCACGAAAATCATTCAGCTCTTGGAGCCACTCTACCGCGATTAAGAACTCCCTGTACTTCACAACGGTAACATCAGCACTCCATTCACATCAGCATCAGGAGTTAAGCAAGGCTGTCCACTTTCGCCGCTGCTCTTCGCCGCTGTACTCGACGAAGTCATGCTTGAAGTCGTATCGTAAAGTAAAGGCATTATATGGACACTTTCTCGGGAGCTCCACGACTTAGATTACTCCGATGATATATGCCTTGTGTCACACAAATTGCCTGACATGCAGTACAAAATCGATCACCTAGTTGCTGAGGCTCAAAAGGTTGGCTTAGAGATAAACATCTCGAAAACCAAAGCAATGAGAGTCAACAACACCAGCAACAATAGTATCATCATCGGAAGGCAAGCAGTACAATTCGTAGACAGCTTTTGTTACCTCGGCAGCGTAGTCACAACGAATGGTCGAGCCAAAGTAGATGTGGAGAATCGGCTGCGTAAAGCTAGATCGGCGTTTGGACGATTACAGCGCATACGGAAAAGCTCACAGAACGCAAGAAGAACCAAACTGAAGATCTTTAACGCACGCGTAAAATCTGTACCGCTATACGGTAGCGAAACCTGGTTAATTTCAAACTCCAACACTCAGAAAATACAAGAATTTGTAAACAAATGTCTTCGCATAATATGTATGATGTTCTGGCCGAAAACCATCAGGAACGAAGAACTCTGGCGATTGACGGAGCAGAACCCCATTGCTAAACAAATAAGATTTCGTAAAAGGCGGAGGATAGGTTACACACTGCGATAGCCGTCCGAAAGTATCAGCAGAACTGCGTTAGACTGGAACTCTCAAGGTCACAGATGGCCCGGACGCCCGCGCAACACCTGGAAGCGGACCATTGAAAGTGAACTGAGAGCAGCTGAAGAATCGTGGAACGTTGTCAAAATAATAGCTAACAATAGAATAAAATGGCAATGTTTCGTTGAAGCCCTATGTTCTCAAGTGGAATAAAACAAGAAGAAAAAAAAAACAAAATTCCTTTTTGTATACAATTTATATCAAAAAATATATTTTTAAAAAAAATTTGACAATCGGCCTAGGCCCTCCATGGGTTGTTGTGCCATTAAAAGATGAAGAAGAAGAAGAAGAATTCTAAAGAACTAACTTTCAAAAACATTGCTCACTCTTTGGCATTACAGTAAACCAAAAATAATGTTCATTCTTTTACGTTACAATAAAAATTTGTTAATGATTTTCACACAGTTTTTAATTAATATCAAAAAATGCACAAAGATTTTGAAATTATAAAGACTTAACCAATGCTTAAAATTTAAATGCTTGAATTCGAAAAAAAATACAACGCCTCGATGTACTACTGTGGGCAAAAGTTAGTAAGACTTTTTAATTTAAATTTCGCGCGGAAACCCATTCATCAAAATATTATTTTTTTAGGTTGGTATGACTGTCGGTGACAGTCAAATGTGCCAAATGTCACATCAAAATAATCATTAGTGTTTAGTATACGCTTGTCTTTCTGAAGTTCTGAAGTACAAAAAGTGCATTCGGCGATTTTCACAATGAGTGAAATTATTCAACAAAGAAGTTCCATTAAATTTTGTGTGCGGAATCAAATTGCAAAAGGCCTTCGGTGATAATTGTATGTCACGAGCAAGTGTTTTTGATTGGTACAAATTGTTCAAAGATGGTCGAGAACGCGTTGACGACGAACCACGTCCATGATGGCCATCAACATCAACTGATGATCAACACGTCAATAAAATCAAGGAATTGGTGCTCGAGAATCGACGATTAACAGTCAGAGACCTTACTGGCATCGTTGGAATATCGGAAGGATCAGTGAAAACCATTTTAAAACATCATTTGGGCCTAAGAAGAGTGAATGCACGATTGGTTTTACGATTCCAAAATCACTGCATTGGTTTTACGAGACCATTTTGCCAAAAATTCGACTGATATCGTTCCGCAACCACCCTACCACCCTATTCGCCTGACTTAGCACCGTGTGACTTTTGGCTATTTTCTAAACTCAAAAAACCGCTTCGTGGACACCGTTTTGAGTCAATTGAAGACATTGAACATTAATCGCTAAGCGCATTGAAGGCTATTCCGGAAATTGACTTTAACAACTGTTTCGAGAATTGGAAAAAACGTTGGCACAAGTGTATTGGCGCCGGGGGGGATTACTTTGAAGGGAACGAAATAGATTTGGAAGAATGAATAAAAAAAATTTGAAATTATGAACAAAATCTTACTAACTTTTGCCCACAGTAGTAAGTGGAAAGTAGAGGGTATGCATCCAGTAAGTAATTGCTTTCTTTAGCATTAATATGCAAAAACTCTTTTCTTGCAACAACATGCAATTTATTGTTGTTGGTGGTATTTACGTATATGTATATTGTAAGCAACTAAGTAATAGTTAATTGTGGATTAATAGATTCGTGGAAATTGGCTGCAGTTGAGCGTTGGGCTTGAGGAGCACACACAAGTCGCAAGTCTCACAGGTCACAGGTGTTCTAACTGAGGGTGACTTATGTTTGTAAATAAAGCTTCATGAGAAACTTTTCTGGGTAATTGTTGTCGTGTCGTGTCGTGTCGTGTCGTGTGCCCCAGTGCAATTGTACAATGGGGACAAGTTAGGTAGCATAAAAGTGTCTGCTATAAGAAATATTAAAAATAAATAAATTTTGTGATGGCATATATTAAATACTTACATACTTACAAAGCATTTGGCATTTAATTTGTAAGCTTTTAACATTAACATTCAATGTGGTGATGCTGTCGTTTAGCTTATATCAATATGGCGTTATGAATATTATCTGTGATGTCCTTCAACAACATCAACAATAACAACAAAAGAGAAAATAAACAACATTACAGAAAACAAAAGAAAAGAAAAGGGCGACCGCCAAACACGTACTCGTAGATACACGCACACATTTACATACTTACTTACAGAGGGAGAAGAGCAAAAAAAGCTCATATGAATTGAAAGGTAATGAGGGGAGTTTGAAATGTCTGAAGCCCAGCATGCAACCAGATGATGACATCAACTGGGCTATTGGGGTTGTTGGTGCTTACATTGCTATTGCTGGCAGGCAGACATTAGAGACACACACACACACACACACACACACACACACACACACACACACACACACACACACACACACACACACACACACATACCCACACACATACCCACACACTCACACACACACATATACACAACTATTTAGTTAAAAAACGAAGGGTCCCATACAAAGTCAGTTGTTTTGACATTTTATGGCATGTTGGCGATTAGTGTATGTATGTCGCAATACGTAGTAGCTCTGTTACACAACAACAGCAACAACTGCTGCAGCTGTTACCTACAACTGCCAATTCAACGCAACTGTTGTTGTTGTTGTCACTATTTGCTATTTTATACTGTTTATTAATGCTGCTATTGCTGCTGCTCTAATGTTGCTGATGTTGCATGTAGTTTGCTTGACTTTAAGCGCCTGTTTAAGAAAGGCATTTTCCCCAGCAACGCCACATGCACTGACAACGAAAATTTTTGACATTTCTTGTCTTGAGCTAAATGAGAATTTATCACAGCATGTAATACACACACTCGTATTCATTCATTGGCATTAATGGTAGACAGAGGCAGAAAAGCAGAAAAATAGGCAGAAAAGCAGAAAGACAAACAGGCAGACTCACAGGCAGAGGTAGACGGAGAGGGAGACGGAGAGGGAGAGGGAGAGGCAGACTAGCAAATGGTTGAATAAAGGCAGACAGCAACATCAGCATTAAAGCAAATACTAGCAGCCAGCATTTTTTAGTATCTACTGGTGATTGTGTATGAAGGATGTTGTTGTTGTAGCTGGCATTAGGAGTCGGTCTATGTAATTGTGTGGGCAATATTGTACTTATGCATACATATATGTATGTATACAGCAATGTATTGTTGCCGCTGCAGCTACTTGCTATTGCCAAGTCGTCGCTGGTAGTTTAACACAGTTCAACACATTCACATTCCTAGCCTGCTGTGTTTCTCAGCTAATTTCGGAAGCATTCATTTAGGTTGTTGTTATATCTTACCATAAAAGAAAGTTAAAGTTGCTTAATGAAAAATGAAATGGAAAAAGGAAAAGTTTCTCTGGTTTCGACCTTGTCACATATGTAGATACTGAACTTAGACTTTTCAAACCCGAGTTTCATTCCCTTCCTTCTCTTTATCTGCCTGCACACTGACATATTCCAAACATGAAAAGTTTGAGCATACAGATTGCTAAGATCCTTTCGTTTGTAGAAACACTAAACACTTCTAAATGTATACTAGTCACATTGAAGTACCACAATCTACCGCTAGGTGATGCTTGGTATATTGCTTGGATAAGGTATGTTTTTGTTGGAAATTTCTATGGTATCACACATGAGTATAATTGAATAATGGCACATAAATTCACATTCCTGTTGAAACTGCTGAATGGATTAGAGAGACGGAGAAGGAAAACGAAAATAAATGAAGAGAAGAGGGGGGGGGGGGGGGTAAAAAGGAGGAGACACAACTTTTACAATTTAATAGTGTCTCGCCGGTTTTGAGTCTTTGTGTTTTTCAATAAATGCAAAATTTTTTCATAATCTTGTAATCTTTTTATCATACATAGATTTCTACACATATACACCAACACATAAACACACATACACACAAGTAAGGCGTAAAGTTCAGCGATCTAAAGACCTGGAAAATCTCTACAGAAGGCGATCAAAAACAGCAAAAGAATTTGCTTTAAAGTACCTACATATATGTGATGA
This sequence comes from Palloptera scutellata, assembly GCA_958295655.1. Taxonomy (NCBI): domain Eukaryota; kingdom Metazoa; phylum Arthropoda; class Insecta; order Diptera; family Pallopteridae; genus Palloptera; species Palloptera scutellata. Next base: position 72,215,678 of record OY282450.1, read on the forward strand.
CGCAGAATTAAATCCGGCACTGCTTATAGAACCGTAATGATGAAGCTGAAAGGCCAAAGATCGCCACAGATATCATGCCCGGTAATGTTGGATAACATTATAAAGATGTTATTTCCACAGCAACAAGTAATCTTCACACAAGTATGATGACGGCGACACGAATAGTGTAGAGATGGCGCCAATGGCTACCGAAGAAGAGGTGCTCAAAGCATGCAGGAAGGCAGGCGACAAAAATGCACCAGGCCCCGAAGGTATTCCAAATAAGGCTTTGAAAACGACAGTCTACAGAAGACCAAAAGATCTTCGACGAAGTAATTCAGAAGTGCTTACAAGAAGGAACATTTCCAGATCAGTGGAAGCTACAGCGGTTAGTTTTGCTACCGAAAGGAAACAAGCCGCCGGGAGATCCACTATCATATCGGCCAATCTGCCTTCTTGACACATTGGGCAAAATACTGGCGCGTGTAGTCTACAACAGGTTACTTCCCTTCGCGGAAAAGAACGGAGCACTGCCAAATTGCCAATTCGGGTTTCGGAAAACTCGGTCCACTGTAAGCACCATTAAAATGGTGGTAAACATTGCAGGCGCTAGATGGCGAAGAGGAGCGAAACAATATTGTACAGTGGTTACACTAGATGTAAAAAAAGATATTTAACTCTGCCAACTGGATGCTCACAAAAGACTCTCTGACCAGAATGAATGCACCGAAATATATACGACGAATAATTGATAGTTACTTAAAACCATAGAAATCTGAAGTATGAAATCGATGAGGGATTAAAATACTAAAACTTTTTGGTAGGTGTTAGAACTCCTACTATGGAATATCATGTACGACGAAATATTAAGGCTACCATTCCCACCTGGAGTAAAAGTAGTGGGATACGCAGACGATAGTTAAAGTGGCAAAACATGTTTAGGAAATCGAAATGGTTACTAACGAATCCATTTCCACAATAAACCAATGGCTACAATCGGCGGGTGGTCGGTGTGGCGAAATGGTAGTGCATTGGACTGCTACGCAGAGTCGCCGGGGTTCGAATCTCGGCATAGGCAAAATCAAAAAGTAGAAAAAATAATTTTTCTATACGGCACCACCTCTTGGCAGGCAATGGCAAACCTACAAGAGTAAAAATTGCTATGAAAAGCTTTTCACTTCGCCGTTCGGATTCGGCATTAAACTGTATGTCCCTTCCATTCATGTATAAATATAACACGCACAACGTGAGTGGATGCGAAAAGTTCGGCCTAGGCCCTCCATGGGCTGTTGTGCCAATAAAAGTAAGTAAGTGAATTAGCGGCACATAAAATAGAAGCAGTACTAATTAAAAGTAGAATTGCCGACGCCTGACTAATGCTTTGAAGACCGGGGCCTCTTCCAAGGCCCCGGATGAAGACGGAAATCTGATGACAGATATCCAGGGCATAAAGAGATTATGGAGGGAGCAAATATCGCAGATGCTTAATGGCGATGATGGCAGTAATCCCGCCACTGCGGAATCCACTCCGGAAATCCCAATCACTGACGGCGTTGAAGTACCGCCGCCCGACTATGAATAGGTCTTAACCGCCATTGCTCGGCTGGAAAACAATAAGACCGGAGCCGAAGAGCTCAAAAAACGCATGCATGAGCTTCTATGCAGAATATTTTCAGATGAAAGCATGCCAAGTGATTGGAACCTCAGAGTACTCTGCCCAATCCATACGAAAGGTGATTCCACGATCTGCGCCAACTACCGTGGGATAAGTCTTCTTAATATTGCATATAAGGTTCTATCGAGCGTACTGTGCGAAAGACTGAAGCCCATCGTCAACAAACTGATTGGACCTTATCAGTGTGGCTTCAGGCCTGGTAAATCCACCATCAACCATATATTCACACACAGCCGCCTTCGACAGCACGATTAGGGATCACTTTTACGCCGCAATTTCTGATTTTGGTATCCCTACAAAGCTCATTGGTCTATTGAAAGTGACACTGACCGGCACCACCAGCGCAGGACAGACTTCTCCGCGTCATTTGATACCAAAAGAGGTTTCAGACAAAGTGACTCCCTATCGTGCGACTTCGTTAACCTTATGCTGGAGAAAATAGTTCGATGATATTGACAGGTTTCCGTTGGAAAGACCAGGTACAGACCATTGATAGATAATAGGCTGAACTTCAAGGCTCACTTGGATTATTTAAGATAAAAGACTGAAGCTTTGGCGGCAAAAGAAACTATCACGGGTGCATAGACTAAGTGCCCTAGGAACAATAAGTAGTTTTCGGACATTTTTCGAAAATGCGGCGGTACTGGTATGATACCAATTGATATTTAGTATTAGTGGATGAAATGAAAAGAGTCAATTGCAGAAGGAACACAAATTAGCAGCAGCTGGATATTCCAGGCATTACACGTGAAGAAAGTCTAGCTTCATTAGCAATTTGGCAAAATAGATGGGAGAATTCGTTGGAAGGCAGGTGGACGTATGCTCTCTCTGCGATGCAACAACAATTTCATGGTATTCGCCGTGCAAAACTTGAACATAACCACGACTTTATGAAATCTTTATGAAATCTTTATGTAAGCAGGTTGCTCTTTTCCTCTCTACTTCCCACTATTCTCTTCTTTATTTCTTTTTTTTTGAAGTTCGTCAAAGAACCTCTCACGAAATCTTTGCGTCCGACAGCAGTTCGTTCCTTTTGCTTTAGATAATACATACGATGATCTTGCCGTCGTTTGTTTGGTTTTCGGTAACGAATGAGAGAGACTTCGTTAACAACACACAAAAGCAACAATAAATGCTGAGCTTTTACTCGTTGGAGAGCTGCTGGCCATCAGCCACGCTGGGTATTAAATACAAATTTTTCTTTGTTTAATATATTAAAGCATTTTTCAAAAGATTTTTCTTTTATTTTACAGTACTCGTAATCATGCCAGCGTGTATGTGTGTGCGTGCGTGACTGTGTGTAAAGTGGTTCTCGCATGACACATACTTAATATATTTTATATACATACACTCAAATTTTTAGGCTTTTATTTCGCATGTTCTTAGTCATCACAACATTTTCAGAACGATTTTTTTAGTCAGTTCTTTGTGTTCTACTCATTATTACATGAATTTTTCGATTTAGTACTCAATTAACAATGAGAAATAAATTAAAAGCTGCGAAAGTGAATGTCTCAGTGCATGGGAGGCTCCTCCCATTGCTCCACCTGTTTTCAATTGATTTCTCCAAAACAGAAGCAAACGGATAGAGAAGAGAGGAAAGGAGAACCCAATTTACATTAATAACTAAGTATCTCCTTAGATTGAAACATAATTATATATTATACCTCCAAATATGGAAACGGCAAACGACTTTCCAAGTATTCGACTCCAACAATTAGGTACAATATAAATCAATTAAATTAAACTTATTGCTGCTGCGCTTTATAATTAATTACAGCTGCGCTGCATATTCTTCCAAACCACTGTATCCACTGTATCCTTTTGAAACTCCCTCTGCTTTCCTCTTCTCGCGCTCCCTCATTTCTTCAACACAAAACCAACCAAGCAGGACAATGAAACTATCATTGGAATTTCCTATCGCATTTCCTTTCTCAACTTGTATGCTGGTGCTGCCACTTGGCAAAAGATTTCCGTTGCACACAAATGCATCAATATTAACACCACAACAAGGCCAGCAATGCGAACACGAACCATATCACCATTACCACTAAGACCAACACCCACACCACTGCGACTCTGCTGTATTCCCTCGCACAAACAGCAGGAATGTTAACAGACAAAGCAATTAATGAAGATTGAAATAGCTGCAGAAATTGTATGTAGTCGGCGAAATTATAATTGAATTCTTTTCGCTGAATTATTAAAATGTAATTAGCAAAAGAAAAAATGCTAAAAAACTATTTTTTGTGGTTAATCAAATGAAATGCATTGCTAATATTTTATATGAGGCTTAAAATATTGCATTTATTTTTTTGAGTTAAAGCATGTGGTATAAATATATTCTTTCATCACATTTCATTTGTGCATATTTCACAAGCAGAAAGTTGATGAAATATTTCTAGGAAAATTTGAGTGTAGAAAATCTGTAAAATTTTCAAGTGCATGAATTTTAATTAAAACTTCAATTAAAGCAGAAAATGGCTTTATTAAATCTTGATTATGTACAGGCTATGCATGTTTACATATATGAAGGAGTACTTCGGAGCGTATGAGTAATATGTAAGTTTGATTTCACGTGTGCTCACTTTATAGGTTCACCTAATGTTGCCCCGGTTTTTTCAGCCTGAAGTTATGGAAATTAGGGAGATTTGTCGACTAACAGAGATATCACAGATAAGTGCAAGGTCACTATTTTTATCGCCATTCAGGCAGCAATAAAAGCTCTTCCATCCAATACCATAAAGTAAAAGCTAGTTAAGGAGTGTGTTGTGGTATTGAGCGAGTTTATCAACTGGGATCGTATCGATACTACTAGGCTAAAGGCAGCTCTTGACAGGCAACACGGCACAGTTTCCTTGTACTTCCTATCCCTTTCGTTGGCGCTACATGCGGTCGTAGTCGACATTGATAAACTAAAGATCATGTGTTAAAGGCTCTCTTTATCGGTGTCCTGTGATTGCATTCCCTCTATCATTCTTCCTCCCACCTATCAGTCTTCCTTCCAATCAACACAATGCTCTGCATTCATAAGGGTACACCTTGTGCGTTGCCTGTAATATATTAATATATATGTATATATAAAAAGAGAAGCTTATACCGATCACTGGCAGTTCCGTGTCTTATGAGTTTATTTATGAGGCCAGGCAAGCTTAGACATTTCGTCGACTTATTTATAACCAGAGCCTGAAAATAACTCTTCATTTTTTTTCTTAGTTAAGTATCTACTTTTATATTAAAATGTAAAAGTTTAAAATTATTTTTAACTTTTAATTATAAAAATAAAAGTTAAGATTCTTCCTGAACTTTTGTAAAAAAGATAACATTTAACAGTACTTCCAAACTTGTATTTTAAATGTCTCATTTTTAAAATTGTTCTTACTATTTTCTATTACTTTCTATTCTCACTATTTCCTGGTCCGTTTTCAATTTTACTTCTGCTTCTTTTAATGGCACAACAGCCCATAGAGGGCCTAGGCCGAGCTTTTTCTCATCCAATCACTTTGCGCATGCTATATTTTTGTGCATGAATGGAAGGGGACTACAATGTTATGCTGAATCCGAAAGGCGAATTGAAAAGCTTATGTGCTTCAAGAGACTCCACTGCAGCCACTCTAATGTTGGAAGAAATTTTTTTTGACCAGAATTATAGGGACTTGACGTCAGTGATATATGGTTGCAATAGGATGGTGCCATACATGCCACACAGCTGGTCAAACAATTGATTTATTGAAGGGGAAGTTCGGTAATCGCGTAATTTTGAGAAATGCTCCGGTCGATCATAAGTGGATGTGAAAAGTTTGGCCTAGGCCCTCCATATTCTTTGTAGAAGTTGTGGATACCTAGGAGAGAAAGGAACAGTTACTCATTCCTTTGTGAAATTCCAGCCTTGGCAAGAACAAGAAATCGGTTATTGGTGGAAAAGTGTTTCCTCGAAAACTTGCCCGATTGTTTGGCAGCTAGTCCAAAGAATGTGCTAGCATACCTAAACTCTACCGGATGGGTTTAGCAATTAACATATATTTAATCCCCGGTGAGGAAGTTGTGTTAAAACGCAGCTAATTGTGACCCACAGATGATCTTTTGTGGGTTAGCCATGTCAACCAATCAATCAACCAACCAGTGTGTATATCTTGCAAACAATTAGTCAATGTCTGCTGAATCATATAAATATTGAAGAGAGACAGAAGTTGTCTGGGATCAAACTAGCTTTCGTTTGAGTTTCTTGTATACGGGAACGAATAAGTGGCGAAGGTGTTGGGTAAGTCGCACTTGGATTTGCATCTGGATTTGGATCTGGATTTTGGGCAGGAAGGTCATTGGCCTTCCACAGAACTCACAGAACTCAGTTCGTTGGACCATTTTACTTTGGCCAGCAGGGGATAGGAGAGGGTCAAGTGGGTAAGTGTAGCCACTACAGTTTAACAACGGTTCCGAACGGCTGGGTGGAAATTTGTATATCGCTTGCACATTTTCTTATAATTCTCATTCACTTCATATCGGTGGAAATATATGAAGTTTATGAGAATTAGCCAACATATCAAGAGAGGAATCGAACCCCTAACCGCCTGGGTGGAAATCTAGTGCTCTATCGACTAGACTGTCAAGGTCGTCAAACGACTCCCTTAAAAAGTACTTCTCATTAGTTTTTAACTAAAAGTAGAGAAATATTTCATAGAAATATTTCATCAAATATAAATATCCTATAGAAATATCAATTTCTGGGTGCACACATGAGAAAATTCAATGTATCCTGAAAGATGTGCTCAAAATTAAATACACATGTTTCCCAGGTTTTTGAGATCAACTCGTATTTTCGTTTAAAATGCTAATAAATATTTAATTAAAATTACTCATACCACCCGTATTCCATATGATAACTATATTTAAATTTTTATTAATAAGACCGCTAAGCACCGTCAAAATCTCTTCTCCCTCCTTTTTCCTCCCACCTATCAATCTTCCTTAAAATCAACAAAATTCTCTGCCTTTATAGAGGTACCCCCTGTGTGTTGATTGATTTAAAAAAAAAAAAAATGATATTGATAGAATGTAAATGAGCGCTCCAGAGGAATGGAGAATGGACTTTTTCTAGATTCATCTATATGTAGCCTGAAAGTTGTATTGCTTCATATTGGAAATAAATTTCTGTCAAGTCCAATTGCTTACGGCACTTTTATTCCTGAAGCTTCACTAGACTTGTTTCGAATAGGATCACCGTATTAATTTTCAGTTGGGTCAATTTAGCATTGATCATGCACCGCTAGTTGAATTAAGCAAAACAATTTTACCTTCTCTACATATTAAGCTTGCTCCTATTCGCGCTACTTAAAACAATTTTTCCAAAACTGAATGGAACGAAAATCGAAGCAGGTAATTATTTATTTTACATAATTGCAATTTTTAGCAACTTTTATTTTTCGATCACTTTATTCTTTTAGGGTGTTTTCAACGGTACATAAAGAAACACAAACAAAGAAATTACTTAGCATCGAGGAGTTTACAAATTTACTAAGACAGGTAAAGAAAAGACATTGACTGCTTTCACTGTTGTTGTCAAAGATTTTCTTGGCAGCAACAGAGACGAAAATTATAAAGAAATTGTTCAAGAAATCGTTGCTGTGTATAGTGCGATGGAAATCAACATGCCCCTTAAAATACATTTTCTCCTCGATCATATGGATTTCTTCCCCCGAACTTAGGGGAGCATGGTGAAAGTTTTCACGAAGACATCGCCGAAATTTAATGAAGATATATAGGAACAAAACTCAACATATGCTCAATGAGTAATGTTGGACCCTCTGTCATGAAACGGATCCGGCTTTCCATAAACGACAAAACAAGCGTCCAAAATAAAATAAAATATTTTCTTTTCCATTAAACTAATGAGATAGTTAAATGTCCAGGAAAGGATTTTAATGACATTGTTTTTAGAACGGCTTTTCTTAGGAGTATTAACTTTTTGGTTTCATTTGATTAGGTACTTTTACTTTGCTAATACATATGTCCTCCATTCATAATATTCCATCCCAAACTCTTAATTTTTAATAGAAATACAGAAATAAATTTATCATATGGAATACGGGTGGTATGAGTAATTTTAATTACACATTAATTTGTGAGAATACGAATTGATCTAGAAAAACTGGGAGACACGGGATATTTTGAGCCCTTTTTTTTCAGAATATATTGTATTTTCTCCTGTGTGCAAAGCTGTGTCAAACGGTGTAATATTTCAATGCAATGCCAATTATTTCTGTTTTCTAGCATCACGCTATCGATGAAGGCGATTTTACGGTTACTTAAAATATGTAAATACATTTGATAGAAACTTGTGTATTAGCCTTAAGTGTACAATTGTGTTGTGTTGGTGGGTGAAGCAGACGTTTCGATTGATTTAACACATTGTCATTGTTAGTCTCGTAACCCGACAACAAAAGGATTAACATAATCCACAATATCAACAAAGTGCAAGTAACAAAAGATGAAACAATTAAAACTATGTAAATGCAGCTAATTTGTTTTTGGTATTATGATTTTCAAAAAGTTTAAATGCCACAGCTAAAACGTGAGTCCACGAGTGAGAAAATACCAAGCCCTTCATAAAGTAACAAACAATTTTTGATAACTGAAGCAGAATATTAAATTTTTAGCTCAAATTCGATGGATTTATATATTATATAGCTTACTTGCCTAAATATTAACACAAAATGTAACGAATATTTCTTCAAAACTATTGACTAACTTCTGAAGAATATGTGTATGTTTAATTGTGTGTGCTAATTGTAGAAAGTAAAAGCTTGGAAATAAGTATTTAAAACAAAACTAACAAAAAAACCCATTTAATTTGTAATGACTAACGCCTCCGATTCCACTGTTCTCCTCTAATCTCATTCAATCAGATCAGCTTAAGTTGCATCAACAACAAGAGCAAAGATAATTTACACCACAAATAGGTATTTCAAATATTTGAAATATTTATCCAGTAAAATGAAAGCATGACAGTAAATAAGTAATTCAGCAGTGAGTGATTCATTAATTCTGAACAAAACAAAGAAAGAAAGACTCGAAATATTTCAGTTTTAATTTACTGAAAAAAAGAGAGCTGAAAATAGAAGCACAAGAAGGCAAGTGTGATTGTTTGACAATTTACTGTCAGAAAATTTGAAAAATATAATTTTAATGTTGACACAAGTGAAATGCAGGCGCCAAAGGGAAAAACTAATACCGAAAATAGAAGAAGTAGTCATTGACCTTTCTGCCACACACACACACACACAAACATAGTTTGTGTATTAGAAGTGACAGAATATTGTCTACGGTTTGCGGACCCATTAGATATGGTAATGAAGGCAGATGCTAAACAGGAACTTTATCAAGTTGGGCATACAAAAAATTATCAGATATTAATAAAACATTGGAGAGAAGAGACATGCGAGGTTAAAACAAGGAGTGTACATGGAAAATATATTTCCCCCGAAATATTTTTTTTCTCCAAAATTTGGTGTTCTGTTCCTTAAATGTTGCGAGAGAGAGAGAGAGAGGGAGAGAGAGAGAGGGAGAGAGAGAGGGAGAGAGAGAGAGAGAGAGAGAGAGAGAGAGAGAGAGAGGGAGAGAGAGAGGGAGAGAGAGAGAGAGATGGAGAGAGATATAGAGAGAGAGAGAGAGAGAGAGAGAGAGAGAGAGAGAGAGAGAGAGAGAGAGAGGGGAGAGAGGGAGAGAGAGAGAGAGAGAGAGAGAGAGAGAGAGAGAGAGAGAGAGAGAGAGAGAGAGAGAGAGAGAAATATTCTAAACATTATTAAGGGGTTCTCATGTATATATATATATATATATATATATATAAAAATGAAGATATGTTATGTGTGTGATGAATGATCTTTTGAACCCCTCAAAGCATTCACTTCACATTGAAAACACATCAATAAGGAATGTATTTTTATTTTATAACATTTTTATTGTCATATTTTTTAACGAAATCATTTGTTTTGATACAATTTGCTTATCTTTCCACAAGTGAGACAGTTTTTTTTCTGAAACAAAGCAATCGTTTCGTGTAAATTAGCGATCCGCGCATAATTTGTAATTGAATTTCTTTCGATTTTTGAATTTCATTGTAAAAGCCGAAGTGTTGGGTGAGAAGTGCGCTACTGCATGTACTCAATTGAGTGGCACTAACTTGGATTGCCCCATGCACACATTCTCATTAGGGTTAGTCAACAAAATTACACCAGATGAAATTGAGTGACGAGCCGATGTGGCGCATTTCTTCATTTTCGATACATGAACGTTACCTAACCGTGCAGCATTTAGCTGTTCATCTTCGTCTAATCAATGTTCGCCTAATCAACTGGCATTGCATCATTCCCAATTGTCATCAATTGCTTTGAAAATTCAACAGCTGACGCATCATTTTGCAATTGAACACGAACATTTCTGAAAGAAAGAAAAGGTATTTTTACATGTTTCCACAAATACGATGACTTCAAGAAAGCATGTATTTCTTCGGCAGGGGTTGATCTTGGTATAATTGGCAAAGTTTGTCGGAAATCTTTGGACAACAAAATTAATCCTCCACCAAACAAATTGGAAATTTCCCGAATACATATCTCTCGTTGTCAATGAATTAAATGTTGCTATACAATCGAAAATACCTGGTATTTTGGTTTCGTATATAGTAAGTCTATTGATACTGCTACCAATGAAGAAGATGCGGTTAACTACTTATCCTACAGAATTTTTGAATTCTTTGGATTTAAACGGGATTACCGCCGCATAACCTTCAATTGAAAGTCGGTGCGATTATTATTATGCTTAGTAATTTGAATGAACCGAAACTTGGCAATGGTACAAGGCTTGCTGTGAAAAAATTGATGGTCAATTTTATTATAGCAACTATTTTGATTGGAAAATTCAAAGGTGAAGACGTGTTAATACCACGAATTCCGATGATTCCAACCGATTTGCCTTTCAAATTCAACCGTGTACGATTTCCAGTGCGAGTTGCATTCGCAATTACCATTAATAAAGCGCAAGGTCAATCTTTGGAAGTTTGTGGTATCAACTTAGAATATCCAGTATTTTCTGATGGGCAATTATACGTAACCCGTTCACGTGTAGGCAAACCATCAGTCTTATTCATTTATTGCCAAGTTAATAAGAAAACTAAAAAGGTGGTTTACCATAGAGTTTTACAACAAATAATCTTTAAATTTAAACTGCTTTGAATTACTTGTTTAATTATGCACAGCGATTGTTTCGTGTAAATTGCAAGGGGTCCTCTAGTCAATTTATAAATTTACAATTAAATTGAGAGAAATTTAAGAATAAGTAATTAAACTTTGTTAAAACAAATTTATTTATGGTATAGAAAATTCAATGGAAGTTAACCAACTAAATATTACTTAGAATTACGATAAATTGTTTTACTTCCACTTTCATACACGTTTTGCGTATATCCATCGATGTGGGCGCTAACAGGACTAGTTTTAAAATATAGCTAAGTACTCTTAATGTTAGTAGTTCAATTCAGTTTTTAGTGGCACCGGATGAAAATTCAAT